>SNQJ01S0052553.1:45992-65200 GCA_010110895.2 Picea sitchensis
TTGTGCTCAAGTTTATTACTTGTAATACCTCCCTAGCTAGGAGGGAGTGTTAATATTATGGTAGCTGCGGGAGGTATTTACCTCCACGTGTGAACCTGATGAGAATAGAAGACTCCGGAAAGCAAGAGAAAACCCTAATGAGTTGGCTAATAACCCTAGAAGTCTTGTCGTCTCAAGAAGATAATTAATATTAGGTTATTAGCCTCCAAGAGAAGAAGTCGGCCAGAAATAATAATAATATACTGAACAGACACATATCCACAAGGAGAAGTCGGCCCCAGCAAATCTGGCAGAACCACTATAAATACAGGGCGCCAGTTCTCATTTGACAGCATCTCAGAATTGTAGTTTCCAGTTTGGTGCGCACGTGTGGAGGAGAGCTGCAGGTGCAGCTGCAGTAGCAGCAAGTTTTCAGTATTGGCTTGAATATCTCTTGGCTAGGGTTTGGACTATCAGATCAGTTTTTTGTGATGCACTATCTTTTGGGAAAGGTGCGCTACCCTTTGTTTGGTTATCTAGCCTAGGGTTTGCTTTCGGAGGAATTCTCAGTTAAGGTTAAGGTGCTCAGAGGGTGGCTTCGGCCTATAGTTGGGTGACGAGGGTATCGTCAATGGTAAAACGAGCACACCATCTTCTATATTCTAACAAAGATGAGGATCAGTATGATATGTATTAGGATATGTAATTGTAGTTTCATTTAGCTCATGTTTTTTTTCATTTTCAACACATACAGCCTCATTTATAAAGGCTGATTTTGGATGTAAAGCCTCATCTATAAAGGCTAATTTTGGATTTTGCTACTTGCATCGTGTAATGAATGATATTGATCATCTATGGGAGTTAATATGGACATGGTTTTCCTTATAAAATGTCATTTATGTGTATCATTATGTTTTTCTTGCAATATAATGTTTTATTTTTAAAAAAACTATATATATATATGTATATATACAATTTTTTTATATACGGTGTTTCCCCGGACGTTTCCATTTTTTGAGGGCTTATTTCATACAGTCCCGGTTTCAGAAACTTAGAAACGTTTCCCTGTTTCGTGCAACTTAGCTTCAACCCCAATCCACTAGGCAATTCAAAAGTAAGGATATCAAACATAGGCCAACAAGTTTCAACCCTTGGGACACACTTTCCAAGCATAAAATCAGATCTGGAATTATTGCAATTAATGCACATTTACAGCAATAAATATGCCATATTATCTTCTAAATTAATGTTAAATCACTTAATAATTTCAACCTTCACTTACATCAAATCAACATGACAAACTAGTGCTGGAATTTTACCAAACCAAGAAGATAATGAATGCTGAAAATCAAATCTGCAATTGAGACAATTTTGAATAGCCGGAAACTTCATATATATGTATAAAGACGAAGTACATCTACATACCATAGCCTCATCCCAAGGCTAGTACAATCCTCTAGCTATCCAAAACCCTAGCTAGGGAAAACCATGAAAAACCCTAGCTCTACCAAAGATCCTCCACAAACTAGTATCACACTAGCAAGACTCTTTGGATCCAAGCAAGACATCTCCTCTCCTCTTCAACAAGTACCACCTAGGGTTTAGTTAGAAAACCCTAATCTCTAAGTCTCCAAAGGATGAAACCCTAACCCTAGTATTCAAGATGCTCCAAATTCTCTAAGAAACCCTAGCACCTCCAAGCCAAGAGAGATAATGTACAAACAAGAAAACCCAAGAGAGATCAAAACACTCTTCTCACCACATCCTTCCTAGTATTTCCTCATGAAACCCTAGTGCTCTATCTATAAACACAAGATGAACAACAATAAGTGAGTGAAAGAATGAACTCTCTCCTTTCTCTATATATATAAGAGGTAAGGGAGGCCAACAATACACAAGTGGGCCTAAACCCTTACAAGCAACCTACTACAAACAAGAAGGTCCACACATGTGAAGCGCTACACTCCAAGGGTACACATGTCAAGCTCCAAGGTGATGCCATACAAAATCAAGGCTCCAAGGCAATGTCGCTACACAAGATTTGTCCATGTTCCTCCACCAAAAACCCACACAGATTTCATTGCTCCTCCTAAGCCATGTGCTTCCCTAGGTCCACTCCACCTGCATGATCATTGTTGCAACCCAGACACCCTCAAGTCAACTCCAAGCCTCCATCCAAGAAGCCCAATGCCAACTAGGGCTCAAAAACCCCCTCCATAATATGTCCAATGCTCCTCCTTCAATGCAAGGCATCCTCCAGAGTCCAAGCAAGTAACATGATGTCACAAGGTCTTTGCTACCCCTCATATTGCACATGAGGGTTAACACGTGTGATCTTCATCACACATATGGATGGTTTCCATGGGTGTTGATGGGCCTGAGATATACATCTTTGTTTTTCTTGGAGATAGTGCATTTTGTTTGACCATGTTCATGATTATGGATCCTCTTATTTCATCGTGGTGCTGCTTTGTTTGATGCATCTTGTTTATTAGAAATTGACTCGATCATCTGGCGACTCCACTGTATAATAATTCTACAAGGCGTTCTACAAGAAGGAACTTAGAGTGTCTACTTAATTTCATTTTTGAACCCGAAAAGGTTTATCGAAGGAGATTAAACAACTCACTTCTCGTAGGATTCTCGATAATCTTGGATCTGAGTCCATTTCTGATATTCAATTTTTGTTTAATAATTCTCAAGTAGAAATGGATGATTTATATGCTCCTATTGATTTTTCTACAATAAATGGTTATTCTCATGTGATTCCTGAGAAATCTTTAGATAAGTTGCCTTCTTTTCAAGGCAACAATGTTGTTAGTGCTAAATCTCACATTAAAGCTTTTACACATTGTATCAATAAGTGGTGCGGAAATACTCATGAAGATGCTAAAATAAAATTATTTGTCTTGTCTTTAGAAGAAGATGCTCTTGACTGGTTCACGGAATTAGATGATAATAAGATTAAAACCATAAAAGAGTTGATAGATGCTCTTGCAGAAAGGTGGAGGGTTAAGAAGGAAAATCGACATTTGTTAATTGATCTAAATTCGATTAAAAAGAATGAAAATGAAACTATGGAAGAGTTTAATAAGAAGCTCAATGAACTAATCCATAGTCTTCACAAAGATATCAAGCCTCCAGATGCCTCCATCCTCATCTATATTGAAGCCTTCAGTGATGAAATGTATTATCAACTAAAAGATAAAGAACCAGCAAACCTTAAGATTCCCCAAACCTTGGCCGTTAAAGTTGATAAGAATATGCAAGCCTCAGGAAGATCAAACTTACCGGGTTTCACAAGGGGTAGTGCCTCAAAGCAACAAAAGCCAAAAGGAAAAGCAGTAAGCATAGAAAGTAAGGAATCTTCTAGTGACCCCCTGAAAGAATTAACAGAAGAAATCAAAGACATGGAAGTCAACCATGCAATTCAGTTAAAATCCATGGAAGCAAACCAGGTAAGTTAATTGAATGTCATGCCAAATCGCTTGATCGCCATGGAGAGATCACAAGCGAATAGATTTCAGCCTAGGACAAATGAAAGATGGCAAAGAAAAGGGCCTCCCCAAGATCAAAGGCCCCCTGACCTGCTAGAAGCCACAAATTTGGTTGAGCATGAGGCTCCTCCTTTTTGTAGGGCTTGTAATGACTTCCATGAAGAGTCCACTTGTCCTAGATTCTGTCAGATCAATGAGGTAGGGCATGCAGAAGTGAATAATTATGTGGGATACTCAGGATATTCAGATCACATCAATGTAGTGGGCAAGGCCCACCCAGTCTCAATGGATTATTGGATGTAAACAATTGAAAGAAGTCAGGATTCAAACAATGTAATTAAGGAATATGACAATGTGACTAAGTTATATGGTGAAAAACCCACACCTGAGCAAATCCTTGAGATGGCAAGGTTTAAAGGAGTGACTTATCAATGGAAAGGGAATGAAAAAATCCAACTAAGTCATATCAAGACATTCCCAAAGAAATCACTCCTACATCAGAATTGAACATTGACTTGGGTGGTTGGATATCAAATGTTAAAGTCTTAGTTCCAGTATCAGAGCTCATAAAGATACCCTCTCAAAAGGAAAATTTACTAAGAACCATAGAGGGTCCTAAGGAAAAAAGTGTTGAAAGATACATGGAACCATGTGAAGATGCACCTGTCATATTGCAAGGTATGGACCAAATTAGGGGGAATAGAAGTCATCAACCCCTCTTCATCTCATTGCTAGTTAATGATCTTCTTCTTCACAACTGCATGTTATATTTAGGGGCTTCATCCAATGTCGTGACTCGAAAAGTTATAGAGCAATTGAACTTGAGGATCTCAAGACCCTATCATAATGTTTGTGCCATGGATTCAAGAGATATCAAGGTCCATGAGCTAATTAAAGATCTTGAAGTACATCTAGCAGTCTACCCGGATATTTCAGTATTGATGGATATTGTTGTCATCGATGTACCAGATGCATGGGGCATGCTCTTGTCTCGGAAATGGGCTGCAAATTTGGGGGGTAGCCTTCAAATGGATTTATCATATGCTACCATCCCAACTTGTGATAACAGATTTGCAGGCTTAATAGAGAACAAGAGAAGAAGTACCTTGTGGAAGATCCTAAAAATCCTATGAATGAATTGGTTTATGAGATGGAAAATCTTGGGAACTATGCAATATTGACCAACTATTTAGCCCCCATTAGAGAAGAGTTTAAGGAAGAAAGAGTTGATGAGGTCTGGGATACCATGGATTCCTTTGATGGTTTGTTCCTTGAGGAAATTCCAAGAGAAATGAACCTTCATGAAGCACATTAAAAGACAGGAACTAGGGAAGATGTGTTACCAATGTCAGCTTCAACGCTTCAGCCAGCAGATGAGTCAATAGAAGGTCATGGTAAAATGGAAGAGATTTTAAGGCCATCCATTCCAGATAACTTAGAGCATGAGCAKATCTTCGACAGACGTGAGAAATGTAAAAAGAAATAGAAAAACCTGGTGAGTACATCAAAGTGGATATTGAATCAGATCAAGAACCCAAGATAATAAAAATTGAAAAAGGTACTTCAGAAAATAAAGGAAAAAACTTAATAAATCTTGTGAAGGATTATAGGGATGTGTTGACCACCTATTCAACTAGGGGGTCAACTCCATGTACCATGAAGATATGCATCATCAGATGCTACCAAGTCAGAGACTTCCTRGTTCTACAAGGCAATGTTGGCCTTCAGCTCTTATTTTTGTAATGGAATTTCCACTCCCCTACGTGGGATAATAATGTAATAGGTCTGCATGGATCATAGTTAGGTCAGTTACCTTAGGACTTCMTCATTAAAGGATTCCCTTTCACTGAATGTTTTCTTTCCTCGGGATATTAATTTGGCCTAACCAGCCTTATTAATTTCCCTTGAGTTTTTCACTCCCACAAATAATTCCTCCAAAGTGGTGAAAAGCGTTTTAATGGTTTCGTCCTCTGGTAGTTAGTGTCTAGGAATGTTGTAAATGACCATGTAAGACATCTCTCAAAGTTTTGCGGAATTCTGTCAAGTCTAGACAAGTTTTTTTTAATTTATTAAAATTGCCTAAGTTGGGTAATTTTAATTAAATTTTGATAAAAAAAATTGTAAAAACTAGGTCCTTGGGCTTTTGCTAGGGGTATTTGTGCTCAAAAGAAATGGAATGAGACCCCCTACACTCTTGGATCAAGTTTTAGCTCAATTGGACAAGTTTTGCTAGGTGTTTGTCCATGCGGAGTCTTAGTCATTCAAAAACGGCAATTTAATTGCTAGTCGTGACATAGTCAAAATGTCATTTTTTGTAAAATTGAGCTAAATGGTTAGAGTAAAGGTGGGAGATGATGACTAAACCTAAACCTATCCTATCCTTTATACACCCCCTAGACATAACACCCACTTCAAACAATTCGCCCCCCTAGGGGAATTGTGCCCCCCTTCATGAGTAAACTTTAGAAAAGCCATTTTTTAGGTGTGGGGCCCTCTCTCCCTTGGTGCGCCCTCCTAAGCCTTCGACATCACCCTTTTGATTTGGCCCAGACCCTCCACCTCATTGCCATCTCATATATCCTCACCTAAACCCTAGAAATGTGCCCCCCTCCTTGAGATGCTCACTTGTGCTTGGTGGTGGACACTTGGCTTTGATCCAAGAGGGGTAACTTTGCCTCTCCAAGTATAAATGAAGGCCCTCTCACCCTCATTTGCTCACCAATTCTTATGCTATTGTTATGCTACCCATTTTTCTCCTCACTCTCCTCATCTCTCCCATCTTGCTCTCACATTTGGAGAGGAACTTGTAGCAACTAGTTTTTGCAACTTCCTACTTGCTAATAGAAAGTGCTTTGGAGGACCTTTGGTGTATCAAATATTTTTCTTGGTGCACTTGTGATTGGAGGTGATATTGTATTTTGTTGAAGCTTTCTTAATATATAGAGTAGATGTCCCAAGCAAACTAGTTTGCTTGGGTAGATTTCCAAGTGTGTTGTTGTGAAATCTATATGAGTAGAGTAGTAGATTAGCAAATTAGTTTGTTTGATCTAGCTTACTTGCTCACCATTTGCTCTCATTTTGTAGATAGTTTCACAAGTTGCAGGTTATCTCAAGGGTTTGCAAGGCTAGCTTTGAGTTGGAAGTTTGCCTTCGTAACCCAACTTGAACCTCCTTATTTTCTAACATTCATTTTTTGTTCATTACATTTCAGAAATTTGGGTTTGCTAACATCTTAGAATAGGTCATTTCAATCATTTTATTTGCTGAAATTTTTATGTAGAAAATTTGTGTAAAAACAGAAATTTTCCGACTTTTTGTGTGTTTTGCAGCATTTTCAGCAAGAAATAGCGTGTTGTTTTTTGCAGATTCTCGTCAGTACAAGAGGAAGTGCTGCCCAAATTAGGCCACAAAACACTCAAGGAAGGCCTCACTTTGTTGGGTAACAATACCCATCTCTTCCTTTCATCTTTCTAGCATTGTAGCAAGCCCAAGGGAGTCCCTAAGAGGCTTGCATTCTTGTTAATAATTTTCTGCAATATGTTATTAAATTTGTGCCTGCATCTTGGTGTGAGCTTGGCCTAGCCAACCCCCAAAATCGTAAGGCTAGGTTAGTCCTTTAAATTTCTGCAATATTTTTTTATTTGTTTGTCCCACTTGTCATTAGGACAAGGTTGTGTGGCTAGTTTATTTTAGCATTTTACTTCATTCATTTCAACCCTCTTTGGCACAAAATAGGAAGGTTTGCCTCCACCTTGTGCCATTGTATGTGGTTTTCTTGGTTTAGTTTTCCCTTTCAAAGCATTTAATTTTAAGATTGTTGCCTACACCTTGGAGTGAGCTTGGCCTACCCAACCCCCAAAATCGTATGGCTAATTTAATGGTTTACTTCTAATGTGTTTAATGGTTTAAAAATTATCTAGAGGTAGAAGTAACACACATTAATACTAGTTTAGGCCCATGGAGGCAATGTGATCTCTAAATGCTATCTTAATCCTTCATTGCAAGTTTCCATTTCTTCAAGTACTTGTTTTTATTTCATAATCTTTCACAAGCACTTTTTTGTTTTTTGCAAAGTATCATGGGCATGACTTAAATGGTTTAAGAAACTTATCTTTCATTTCTTGCAAGTATTGTTCAAGTTCTTTTCATGTTATTTCAAGTTATATCTTGTGATTAAGCACTTTCATTTCTTATAAGCTTTCATTTCCGTTTTTGGTTCAAGCACCTAACTTTTGGCAAGCAACATCTTGCCTAACACACTAACTAACTCAATCTATCCTAGTTTCATAGGCCTAAAATTTATTAGACTTAATAGGGCACTCATTACTGACCCAACTTTGCCACTTAAACGAGGATTGAAAGGAAGCAACAGAAAGTGATAGGTCGGGGACGATCTCATGATGCTCGGTGTCCTTTCCGGGAGTATTTCTTTCCTTGGGTTGACCTGTGAAGCTAGGGTGGGGCCTTGTTTGCCTCACTTCTTGAGCACCCAACAACTACTTGGTACAAGCGGGGGGAGTCTTGAGGTTGACACTTAGTTAGGATTCATTTTTAACTTAAAAACTTTAATAATCCTTAATCCACCTACAACCTTAGGACATTCACTTTGGCACTTACACATTGTGGTTGACACTTACTCTTGCAAAGCATTTACTTTACATTTACATTTTCATGCAAGTATTTCAGTTTAGTGGATGTTCATCTAAGTGATCTTTAAGTTGCGTCCTTTGCCCTTGGAGGCTTGTTTTAGGCATTTAATTCTCATTTCAAGTGGTGTGTTGGTATTTTGGTTTGGCCCTCTTGAAGTTGCACATCCTTTGGAGGCAATTTCATTATTGGGTTTGTGTAATTTGTGTTTCCATTGAAAGCAGTCACATAGAGTGTGCATCCTTTGGAGACACTCTTTTGTTGAGCATGTTGGCTTGATGTGTTGGTAATATCTTCATTTCAAACTTCTTCTTTTCCTGCACAATCAAGTAGTTGGGTTAGTGTTTGTATCTTTGTTTATAATTGTATCTTTCATGTATCATATGTTTCGTTTTATCTCCTAGATCTCATTTTGTAACTTTGTATCTAGTTGTTATATTTGTATCTAATCTTGTTGTAGTGTATCTAGTTCTTTGTAATCCTTGTAATCTTGTGTAATCTTTGTAAAATCTATCTCCCTCAAACTTTAGTTGACCCCTTGCCCAATCTTAGGCACTAGTCTTAGTTGTCCTAAGAAAAGGCTTGCTTTTCATTTTTAATTGTTGCACATTACATTGTTGCCTTTGCATACAGGCTAGATCTTTCCCCCTAACCTTTTAACTAATTGAAACTAACTCCTAGAATCAATCTCTAATCTCACATAGTAACTAGGGTCTACCCCCCTTGGCTTCCCTAGGAGTAAACTTGGACGGAAGAGGTTCAAGTTGAGGTGACAGTGGGCTTTGAACCTATGCATTGTGCCTCCAAGGACACACTAAGTGAGCCGGACTTAGCTCACGTTTGCAAGTGTGTATAAGGACGGCAACAAGATGTTTATAATGAAGATGTTATTCAGCATACCATCCCTCTCAGGGAATATGCCAAGCCTTTCAAGGAAAAGTTAAGACAGATGAATCATAAGTTAGCCCCTATAGTGCAAAATAAGCTTCACGGGATACAGTTCAGAGCAGGATTGATCAAATGTTTCAGTTGGATGAAAACCCGGAGAAAAGTATTCAATTAGAGTATCAGAAATCAGGATAAAGTCAAGAGGGCTTCCGACATGTCATCTCAGCCAAGGACTTTTCAGAAAGGTGATACAGTGCTTTTATGGGATAAAAGGAAAGAGAAATCAAACAAGCATTGGAAATTTGACAGTGTATGGATAGGGCCTTACATCATTCATGACATGGCTAGTCCGAAATTTTTGTACCTCAGCCAGTTGGACGATGTAAAGTTAAATATGCCAGTGAATGGGAAACTCCTCAAGTTGTTCTTCAATGTTAACATATGATGCCCAGGGGGCATCCATTGTAAAATAGTTTACTCTAACCCTTCTTCCCTTTTTCTTTTCTGCATTTACTTCTTCGCCATTTCATTCTCTTCTTTTCAACATTTATTTTTGTATATATATGTGTAGCTTATACTTTATTGAGGATTTCTATATATTTCATGTGCCACTTATATGTTTTTATGGCGAGACATGTGTTTATTATGCAAATCACAATTTCTATAGTTCTCGCATGCTTTCCAAAGATCAAGCACATGTCCCCATATGGAGCCAGTTTTTGCCTCCCCAGTTGCACCAGGAAGGACTTAGGATGATCCTCAAAGATTGAACAAGGCACTTGTTCAAATTTAGAATCCAGAAGTCTTGTTGGGCAACTATTGCCCCTTCATTTTTTCTTCTTCTTCTTATATGCATGATTCCATGCCCCCATGGGAGGAATTGTAATAAAATGAGTTAGCATGAAGTCTCTTGTATGTAAAAGACTTAGTTCCCCAAGACTTGGTCATTAGTGCATAACTCTAGAGTGTTTTTTTTCACTTGATCCATTATACCTCGCTTCAGCGACTTATAATGTTCTAAGTTTTTTCACTCGCTCCTCTAAAGCTAGAGTGTGTCCTGATGGCTTTGTCTTAGTGTGTTTTGTCTGAGTCTAGTGTCAAATGTATATATTACCATGCTAGTCATTTGTCCAAAGTCTTATGGACATGCATTAGGTCCTTCTAGGATTTTTTTTAATTGTTTTAATTAAACGTAAAATTTCCCGTTTAAAACGGGATTTTACCTTGTTAATTTATTTAATAATTTAATAAGTGGTACTAGGAGGTGTTTAAAACATTGGGGGGTATCGTTTTCTAACTCAAAAAAAACCTTTTACCTAACTACCCTCCTTTTGAGCAAAATAATTGACTTTTACTCATAAAAATCAATTATTTCCTCAAAAAGGTGAATAAATCAGCTCCCTATTTTTAAAGAAACATGCCAGAAACATGTTTTCGGCTTGTCTACAGTCTAACTCTCCCTCATTGCTAGTTAGTGGCACTTCAAGGAAGTTGTGAGTGACTTAGTGGCAAGTTAGGATGAGTTAGTGAGTTGTTAAGTTGAGATGATGGAGATCCCAATGGGAGGTGTGCCCTCCCTCTTGAGAGGTGACGCACTCTCCTTGAGGGTGTCAATCCCAAGGAGAGATGTGTCTTACCTCTCAAGAGGTGGTGCCCTCTCTATCCTTCTTCACTTGAGTTGTGGCAACCTTCCTTCACTTCACTAGAGATGTGGCACCAATTCATCCTCACACTTGGCTCTTTCTCTCTTGGGATGTGCACCCCCCTCCTTTGGAAATGTGCCCCCTCTTTGTATTTATTCAAGCTTCCTTTCCCTCATTTGGTTAATGAGAGTTTGGGATTAGCTTGTGTATTGTACTATCATTGTGATACTTTTTTGGAATAAAGAAGACTTTGAAGATCAAGAAGGTGGTGTGCAATATTTGTGTGGATGTTTGATGTCTTATGCTTATTATATGAGGTAATTGTAGCTTAGTGATTTGCATATAATTTGTTATTTTGGCCTTTGAAGGGGTGTTGTCACCCAGTAGGATAGGATCTATTAAGTTAGCTTACTTCTTATATCTTATTTATTATCTACACTACTGGTTCAAAATTTGTATGTCTTTTCAGTTGATTAACATACTATTTGAGCTCCTTTTGTAGGTATCACCGATATTTAACGAGTTTTTGCAAGTTTATTAAGTTTTACAGGTCCTCATGCTTGGAGAAATGGCTGGACTAGCCTAGCACAACCTTTCACAAACTCCAAGCCTCTTGAGAATGTAGTCCCTCAGCATTTCACCAGAAGACCCATAGCCCAAGGATTTTGAATCTCGAGCTTCTCTCTTTCTCCTTCAAAGAATTAAACATTTTCTGGTTACTTTCCTTTGCATACAAGTAGATATAAATTCTAAATATAAATCTTAAGTAGATCTTCACTTTTGCATGCATGCATGCATAGATCTATATTTTGCATTTAATTTTTTTATCATTCAAAGTAGAACTAGCATAAAAAAAATCATATTTTATCAAGTTTTATAGCTAGATCTTAAAAGCTAAAAGGTAGATTCATTGAAGAGCTTTAATTTACATATTTTGGCAAATCTTAGTGCCTATTTGTTTGCTGTCCAAACAGAAAACAAAATCAACTGAGAAAGTTGGCTTCTTGCTAATTTTCTTAGTCTTTTTTGCTAACTTTTTCTCTAACTTTCACTTGGTACTTTTTTGCATAAGGCTAACATTTTTTGCAGGGACTTCTAAAAGCATTTTGGGTAACTTTTCATCAAGTTTGTTTGGTGTTTTTGCAGATTTCATGAACGGATAGAAGGTTGTGCTTCCCGATTCTCGTTGATCCAAGGCATCTAGGACCTCCCAGAGCGCCTCTTCTTTATTCTTTTCACTTTTCTAATTAATTTGCAAGTTGATTGGTCCTTGGATTATAAAAGGCCAGCAAACCTTCCCTTTCTAAGATTGTAACTTGAAAAAGTTAGTGGGATAATCCACTAGCCCTCTCACCCCCCCTACCCTGGGGGGATTGTGTCATTTTTGCATTCATTTTGCATCTGTCCAGATTTTGCTAACTAAACAAGATAAAATCAATCTAAAACGAACCAAGACACAGCAAAACATTTACTTTCCGTTTTAGTCAGTTTTCATTTTACAGTTATTTCAGTTATCTTTCATTTTGGCAAAGTAACAAACCTTCCCTATCAAGGTCCTATTATGCTCTCAAAATCACAAGCATAACTTGATCTTGGCATGATTCAGAAAGGAACTTGATTTGTGTGGAGTAGATTAATTAGGGAAAACGTTTTGCCATTATTGCTCAATACGGGATCATACTAGCTAATTGTTTGTGAGTTCAAGGGGATACTCATTGAGATCAATTCTCTCCCCATTGGAAGTCCTTGCAGTTTTGCTTGTACCCATTTGAGGGATAATAGTTAAAAGGAAACACATGATAGATTAGATCTTTCATTTCTCGCTTACAATCTCTTGCAATCGTGATTGTATTAGCACTATCAGTCAATCTCATTGAATTAACTTAAATCCAAGTGAAACCCTTTAATTAACTAAAATTCATTAAGAGCAATTCAAAACATTTATCTTGTAGCAATACACACTTTCCTTTGGCACTGGTCTCTACAATCTTTTCATTTGCCTATTGTCATTTGCTTTGAACTACTTTATTTCCTTATTATCATTCACATAAGCAATCGTTGAATGTGTTATTATATGTTGCTAGATTAATTTGCTTTTGTTTCATTTAACTCCTAGAATTTCTTGTACTTAGCTTAACTAGCCTTAGATTATTTTATTAGGGACTACCCCCCTTAGCTTCGCTAGGAGTTAACCTAGACGGAGGAGTCGAGTATCAGGTGACAGCAACCCGACTCGAGCCTCACCCCCAAGGCCGCACCCAGTGGATTGAAGATTTCTTCCAAGTGATTCGAGGTGTGGATTAGGTGGCGACATTGGCCACCAATGTGAAACAAGGCAATAAACATAACTTCTTGAGCCAATGATCCATTATCCAACTTCAACCAATGATCCTCATCCACAAGCCTAGTAAATTAAGCACAACACTTTGCATGAAAGAAGGATTAATATACCTCATGGTAACATTGGCTTACCCTCTCCCATGCACTGAGTTGACTAGATGTGATGAACATGGTTGATCTATAGTAGAAAAGGCCATCTTAGGGGAGTTGTTGGGATGCCATATGTGGACATGTTGATCATCATCATGGTCAGGATATTGTCTCCATTACAGGCCACAAGACATGATCTCCTCTAGTTACCCCTAGGCATGAGCGTTTAACATCTTGCTCCAACATGGGGACATGTGCTCACCGTAGAACACGTGAGAACCTCAGCATCTCTGGTTTTCTAAGACCTGCAATCCTGCACTCACTTCTAACAACACTAGCACTTTAGAAGTATACACTGGTGGATGTGATCTACCGGGGTTAGTAGTAAATCAAAAATCATGCTCGAAAGAAAAAATTACTACAACTATACATGATAAAGTAAAGATACAATGAACAATGCAAGCATGGATGCATGGTATGCAAAATGAGAATGGAATGACATTTATATGCAATGGAATGCAAGACTACACTGGCATGAATGCATGATGCCAACATATATATGAATGCAACGTAGGATGCAAATGACCTACCTACCCTAATGATACATGTCAACTGAAAAGCTAGGTATAATCATATGACCATTGAATCCATCCTAGAATTTCATCAAATCCAAAAATTTCACCCTTGTGCTTAAAAATAAACCAAATCAAAGACAAGTCAAGCATAAAATGGTAATGAGTTGGGATAATCATCACAGGAAAGAAAAACATGAAATCAAATTCATGAGGATGGGAGGGAGGAACAAAATTATGCCAAGACACATTCCCACAGGATTGCTCAATCCATCTCTGAATGGGGTTGTGATAAGATAAAGGCTCATAAGGCTAACTCAAAGGCTGTGAAAGTTGACTACCTTGGCTCTCATCACTCCTCGAGGCTTGGGATGGAATGAAAATAAATCTGAAGGATGTTTGATGATCACCCAAGGATGGGATGGATGAAGACTTGAACATGGGTAAAGATCTCAAGAGAAAATTTTGTTCACAACATAGGGTTTGTTGGTCTTATATGTGAAACTGAAAATCCTTGCAACAAACCATAAGTTGAAAACAACTTTGCCCCATAGGAAAATCACCATCAGGAGGAAAACTTCCAACCATATCTTTAGCAGAACAACAAGATGAAAAAGGAGAAGGGTGGAAACTCTCGTCATGGAAATCCTGTTTTAGGCAAATCATGGCCTCATCTTCATCAAAGTTAGAGAACAAAAGTGGTTGAAAATCTTCTTCGTTGAATAAATCCAAGTGCTCTAAAGAATATGTATCAAACCTTCCAGAATATGACCGGGAACCTGTTGACCACCTATTTCAACTAGGTGTCAACGTCATGTATCATGAAGATATGTACCTTGTGGTACAACAAGTTTGGAGACTTATGGCTCAGCAAAGCAATTTCGCCCCCAGCACTTCTTTCTATGTCCACGGAATGTCTGCTCTCTTGCGTGGAATAATTTTGTAATATGTTAGCATGGGTCAAGTTTTAACAATTTAATTGCATAGGACTTTATCATTAGGGAAGTCCTTTCATCGAGTGTTTGTTTTCCTCATGTAATTAATCTTTCTTTTCAGCGATTTTAATTACTCTTGAGTTTTTCACTCAATAATCCTCCAAAGTGGTGAAAGGCATTTTAATGATCGAGCCCAGTGGGTGACTAAGGTCTAAAGATGTTGTAAATGACCATGCTAGACATCTCCTAGAGTCTTGCGGAATTCCGTTAAATTTTGATAGGATTTTTTAATAATTAAAATTTTCCGTAAATTGGAAATTTTAATTAATTTTGATGAAAAATGTAAAAATTTGGTTCTTGTGGATTTTGTATAGGGGTGTGAGTGTTCAAATCAAATGGCTTATGACCCCCTACACCTTTGGACCAAATTTCAGCTCAATTGGACAAGTTTTGCCAGATCATTGTCCATGAGGAGTCCAAGTCAGCCAAAAATCAACAAACAATTGGCTAAAGGTAGAAAAGCCAAAAATTGTAAAAGTGACCAAAGTCAAGAAAATAAGTGGGGAAATGTTTTCTAATGTATTTCTTAAGTTGGAAAAGTAAAAATCCACTTAGAAGAACCCCCCCAAGTCAAGTTAACAACTTAAGTTGAGTCTCCCTAGTGAGAGGGGCTCCCCCCTTTCTCATGAACTTAGGAGAAAGTAAAAATTAAAGTGAAAAAGTGCCTAAAACCCTAAGTGCATCCTTCCTATAGCCTAACCTCATGTTTGAACAAGAGGAAAGGGGTTTTCTCCTTCACACCTCACCCCTCAAACCCTAACTCACTCTGAAACCCTAAAAGTGCACTCCCTTGACTTGTTCTCTCTCTCTCTTGGATGGGTGACACTTGTAACTCATCCAAGAGGGGTCTCTCATCTTTCCCTCCTTTAAAAGGAAGCCCCTTCTCCTCATTTTGACATGAGTTTTTCACAGCAACTCTATTATGCCAAAATCTTTCCCCACTCTCTCTCATTCTCTCCCATTTTCTCTTGTGATTTTTGGTGCCAATTGGTAACCTTTCTTGGAGCAATAAAGTGAAGCTTTGGAGGACCTATTGGTGTTCTTTGGTGTTCTCTTGGTGTATTATTGGTTCTTTTGTATGGTATTTTCTCTTGGTAAAGTAACATTGTAGATTTTGTTTATCTGTGTTCCACACTCTTTTACTTGAAGAACCCTAAACAAAGCATTTTGCTAGGGATAAATTTGTAATAGTATTGCTATAGGTTTATGTGATTTGATTTTATTAGTGTTTGCAAAGTATTTTGTAGGCCGTTTAAAATATCTCACCTTCTTGCCTCATTGTGTAGCAAGGGTTTACATATTTGCAGGTTGCCAAAGCTTGAAGGAGGAACTCCAAAGGCTTCATTTTGCTCCATATAATTTTTTGTTTTAATTTCAGCCTTCTATTTATTTAATTTCTGCTCATATGATCATTCAAATCTTGCTAAAAAATTCAATCTTCAAGTTCATATTTTTTCTGTAAAAATTTTTGTACATATGCTAACATAAAACTAACATATTGTGGTGATTTTTAGCATTTCCCAACAAGTTTTCTTAGCTGTTTTATGCAGGTTTTCACCATAAAAAGAGGAGATGCTGCCCAAAATAGGCAACTAGAGGCTCAAAAGAACATCACTAAGCTTTGGTGCAAAGCCCCCCTCTCTCTCACTTTCTAAAGCTATTGTAAGCAGCCCAAGAGAATCTCTTGGGCTTGCACTTTCTATTTCTTTCCGAGTTTAAAATCTGTAATAATTTTAATAATTTTTGCTCACACCTTGCATTGTGTTTGGCTTTGCCATCCTTGCAAAATCGTGTCAGCTAGGATTAGAAATAATTTTCTGATTTTTGCTTTAGTTAATTTTGTCCACCTTTGCCACAAAATCGGAAGGCTTTGTCCTCCACCTTGTGCCAAAGTTGTGTGGTTAATTTGTTTAAGTTATTTATTTTAAGTAATTAATTTTTGTTTGCCCACACCTTGCATGTGAATCGTTGTGCCATCCTGCGATATCGTGTTGGCTAGTGTATAAAAATTTCTTTTGTTGCAAAGTAAATAAATTTACCCTGCCTTTGCCCCGTGTTCCCTCCCCTTGCCACTTTGTGGATTTTGGGTAATAAGAAAGGGCAAAAGATTGAGTGGATAGTTTAATTAGGCACCCATTTTTGTTATTGTTTGGCCACTAAAATAAGGTGACTTGCGGAGGCTAGAAGGGGTTGAAGTCGGGGACAGTTTCACGGCACTAAGTGTCCTCCTTGTTGAGCGCCCAAGCACTTTGGACTTGACCTGTGGAGCTAGGGGAGAACCTTGTTGTTCTTCTTATTGACCACCTAGCATTTCCTCTTGGCTAAGGGATAAGAACTTGGGGTAGTCACATAGCTTAGGCTTGCAACTCATCACATCTAAACCACTAAGTTAAAAA
This sequence comes from Picea sitchensis, assembly GCA_010110895.2. Lineage (NCBI taxonomy): Eukaryota > Viridiplantae > Streptophyta > Pinopsida > Pinales > Pinaceae > Picea > Picea sitchensis. The sequence goes on from SNQJ01S0052553.1 coordinate 63,040, forward strand.
AAAAACTTAAAATTAACTAAAAGCAACCTAAACACTTGCAATTCTTATTTCAGCAATTTATTTTCAAGAATTTACATTCAATTTATTTTTTGCAAGTTATTCACATTATTCTTTGTTTCTTATTCAAGCATTCTTTAATTCTTTGGGAAGTAATTGTTTATATGTATAGTTATTTTGTGAATCATTGTGTGGATAAATTTATTATTTTATTTCAAGTTGTAAAGATACCTTTTGGGAATATTTGTTCAACGAGTGGAATTTAATAATCTTCAAGCACTAGTCTAATTGTTTATAAAATAGAGGTTTTTTTGTCATTAAAAGATTGCATATTGCATTGGTTGATTGTCATTGGGTTGGGTAATACTAATCAACAAATTAATTAACTCCTAGAACATTTAATAAACCTTCACACAGTTTAATTGGGTCTACCCTCCTTAGCTTCCCTAGGAGTGAGCCTAGACAGAAGGAGTCCAGATTGAGGTGACAGTGGGTCTAGATTCAAGTTTGTGCCTCCAAGGACACACCAAGTGGGTTGGAGACTTCTCCACGTTTGTAGGTGTATATTAGGAGGGCAACAAAACCATCATGAGTGCTGCAATAAGTCATCCTTGGGTGGTTGGAACAAATCTGTGATCATATCGTCTTCATGTTGCCACACTTCTTCATTAGTAATCACATGAGGTTGTTCTAAGGGTAACAATTCTATATTCTTTATTTGATAACAACCTTCACTGTCGTAAATGGGATCTCCATCAAAACTAGAACAACTCACGTCCCATTTAAGTCTACCAACATGTATAATATCATCAATATTCTCAATTGCATCATCACCTTCACTATAGCATGAAAAGTCTAATGCATCGAAGGGTTCCTTCAAAAACTCTTCACTTTCTGAATCATGAAATGAAGCGACATCGAAAACTTGGAAAGGAGTACTACTTACCACGTTCTCTTCTTCATGTGCGGGAGGAATGGAAGCTTGGATGACTTCATCTTCATTAGATAGAGGAGCAAATACCAAAGACTTGTCTTCATGAGGGGCCTCTATATGGTTTGGGTCTTCATGGTGTGCTTCATCAAAGTGTTCCTCAACAGGTTCACAAGGCAGCTCATGTTCTACTTCGCTTATTTGGTATCTTCCTCATGAGTCACCTCTTCCGGCTCTCGTTCTTTGATCAAATCTTCAGTGGAATCATGAGGTGATTCTTGCTCCTCTTCAAGGGCTTGGTAACCCTCCTCATAAATCTCTTCCTTAGGTTCTTGCCTTGGAGATGTGTGATCTTCATGAGGGGCCTCGATATGGTTTGGGTCTTCATGGTGTGCTTCATCAAAGTGTTCCTCAACAGGTTCACAAGACAGCTCATGTTCTACTTCGTTTATTTGGTGATCTTCCTCATGAGTCGCCTCTTTTGGCTATCGTTCTTTGATCAAATCTTCATTGTCTTCAGTGGAATCATGAGGTGATTCTTGCTCCTCTTCAATGGCTTGGTATCCCTCCTCATAAATCTCTTCCTTAGGTTCTTGCCTTGGAGCTATGTGATCTTCAAGACTCTCATCCAAGGCATGCTCAAGATATGGAGGTTCTTCGTCAATAAATTCTTCATTGTTTGCTTGATCGTTTAGAGGGAAAACTTGATCAAGATTTGCATCTTCTTCTGAATCATCCCATTCTCCTTTGTCTATATCAAACCAACATCTTGGATAAAACCCAAGGCTGATCATATTTCTCTCGTTTGTTGGCACGGAATGTTTTTACCCCACAATATGCTTTAGCGAGTTCTTGGTCCATTGAATCATCGAGACATTGCTCATACCTTTCCAATATGATGTCATGCTCTCCTCACCTTAGTGCACAAAGGTCAATCAAAAGTTGTACATCTTTGTAGCGATCAACCAATTGCCTGCAAAACCTCTTATCTTTTTTAACATTTTCCTTCAATTTTCAAGAGAATTCTTCCCATTGTTCTTCAACTGGTGGAGCAAATTCCAATGTATTATCTGTTGATATTATGGTAGCTTCGGGAGGTATGAACCTCTATTGTGACCTTTGACAAGATTAGAATGTTCCGGAAGGAAGCAAAGAAATGAAGGAAACCTTAGACAAGATGTCGGCTGCAGAAATATAATTAATATGAATTAATTAGTACCCAGAAGGAGAAGT
>SNQJ01S0052554.1:4584-44469 GCA_010110895.2 Picea sitchensis
CTATAGCTAACTGATTTGCCACTTAAGTTAACTATTTCCAAGTGCTAATTGAGAATAGACTAATATTTATTGTCCAACTATCATTAAGGGATACTAATAGTCGAAATACATCTATATATAGAATTCGCTCACCATCTATAAATAGACATAATCTATAAATAGAATTTGCTCATCATCTAAAAATAGACTTCCACCTAAAAATAGCCTGAGGCTCCATCCTAGTGTAGGTGCATAATTTTCACTAGGATCTTCTTGTTGAATATCAACATGATCTAACCCTTGAGATCTACCCTTCTGACTCTCTACATCTCAAAAACTTACAAAAAGGTATTACAACATTGGTTCTCCAAAACTCCCTAACAAGGTTCCTCTATCTCTGCTTCATCGACTCTCTAAACCTGACTCTAGTATCTCCCTATGAGACCTAGGTATCTATATTTATATGTTTCTAGCTCATCGACCATTATAATGTATTACAAAATCCCTAACCCTAATGTCGTTAGGTCTTCCCTGCATGCATTCGTGATGCTCCTCCTTCCAGCTGTCACTTTCCTTGTACATGCCTTTCTTTCCCAAAATAGCCTTTCTTTCCGCTTTGGCCTGCTTCCAATAGGCCCCCAACACTGACATGTGGCTCATCCTGAGCCACCTAACCTCTGTGTGCTTTGTCGATCTCCCTAGTGACCACTTGGAACTTCTCCATGAGTTCCATTGCTTGTGTTTGAGCCTACGCGGTCTTCTCCTTGAGTTTTTCCAATACCTGCACCGCAATCTCATCGTTGACCAACCTTGCACATTCTTCCTAGGTTTGTGCCATATATGTTTTATCTTTCTTTGCCTATGCGATTACCTCTGCTTCTCNCATGTCTTTCGCCCCTTTGACGCACTTCATGATCGACATTGTCTTCTTCCTCTGCTTGAGGTCCTGGATAGCTATGCTTATCCTTTCTCCTTCTTGGTCCCACTGCTGGACCTACTGATCCTCTTCTAGCTTCATTTAGAGTTGTGGTGCTTTGCTGAACAAGTTGCCCACTACGTGGACTTGTCATTATATCTCTTGTATCTTCTTTGTTGAATATTTTTTCCTTCACTCCTTCACTACTGGTGGAGTTGTAGGTCTGAGTTTCTCCCAAAGATTCTCGATCTCTTGCTGGTATTGATCGATTGTCTGCACAATCTAATCAATCTTCTCTGTCGTCTTGAGTTCGATCGACTGCGTGGTATTTAGAATTTTCTCGTAGGCTGTGGCTAATTTCTTCTCCAGTCCCTTCACGTGTTCCCTCTCCTCCTTGTTCTCGATCTTGGCCTGCTCGAATACCAATTCCAAATTGTCATGTTTATCTTTTACCTATTGTAGTTAGGTTGTATCTGTGCGTGCACAAGACTATACCTCATGTCTAATGTCAACCTGCAATTTATATAGGGCCTTGGTTGGTATCCACTGCAATACCAATTGCAATTGAAACAAGTCCTTTAGGGGTGTATGGCTCATGATCTCGTCCATGCGTAACATGATGGGTGTGATGTGAAATGTTGAACTCGGTTGTGATATCGTCTGGACTATGTCCCACTCACTTGTTCCTAGTTCTCCTCCTATCTGTGATGCTGACGGGCTCATTTCCATGCTACTTTCGGCTACCCGCGCTTCCCCGATATGCCTGAGATGTTGTCGCATGTCTTCCAACTCTTTTGCAATTTTGTCCCTTTGACATGCAAAATTCTCAAAATCCTCAAAGGTGCGATCCTGGACCACTTGGGCTATCATTTCTGCATCATCCTTTGTGATCGTGTATTCTGGAGGTGTTCTATGCACCTTTGTCTTCTTGTGCACACCCCTGTATGAGTAGTTGGCTGCTTAGTCAGGCTTGTCTCTTGTGGAGTAGGACTTGATGTAGTCCCTTGTACTGCCTCAACGTGTTTCTGCTGTACTTGGGGTGCCTGTGTATTATTCTTCTTCTCCGTCTGGACTCTTGTCTTAGATGTCCCCCCTTTCTTTTGTTGTCGTTTGGTCTGGCCTGTCCTTGGTTTCTTGGGCATTTTGACTTCCTGTGGCTGTGTTTTTTCCTGCCCTACCTCCTCAGCATGTGTATGTTCCTGTCTTTCCTCCTCTTCCTCTACCCATGTAGGTATGTCTCAAGTGAGGGTTGGAATCCTCCATTTGTCTTCCCAATACTTGATGTCCATTTGTATGTCCCCCTTCGTAATGCAATAACACAGTTGTAGACAATCCTTGTTGGGGTCCTTCCATGCCTGGATCCACATCACATGTCTAGTGGCCTTGAATTTTGCTATGCCCTGATAGTTTTCTACATCCTGCAGTGTTATCCTCCAAATGTTGGAGATGGTATCCTATAGGTCATGAAGATATCCTTTGAATATAGTTGCATTCATTCTTCTATTCTTGGCATGTAAAGTGGCTCCAATCGATAAGTATCTCGCTCCGTGATTGGGTTTGGGTCTGGTGGATAAAAATGCATATTTTGGTTCCTTCTATCCCATAATGGATATCAAAATGATCAACCATGAATAATGAAATTATGTCCCCAGATCCTGCACATCCTTACAGTCGTCTAGAAACAGATTCAACAAATAAGGGCCCCAACTAATTATGCTTCCCTCGGCACACTGTGTTGTAGCTGCGACAACCCTGGATGGGACTTCCTCCTTGGAAAAGTTTTTTAATAGCTTGCAGGCCATAATTTTTGTGGCCATTTTTGTCACAATGTCACTAATCCACTTGATAATGATTCCGCGTGTCCCCCTTTCAGTGCCGTATTTATTTTTCATCTCCTCGGCCAATGTTTTCTCCTTTTTTTTGTCCTCGAGGAACTGTGCAGGATCCATGCCTCGTGATGGCAACCCTGTGATGTGTGAAATGAGCTCTACATCTATTGAGATGAGCTTGTACAACCACAAATATTCGCCATGTGTGACCGCCATCAACTGTTTGAGACAATTGTTTTCATAGTGGCCTCTGCCAAAGTGTCATAGGTCCAACAGACCTAAAATCCTAGTTTTTTCCAGTCCCACTACCCACTGGAATGGTTGATGAATCAGTTCCCCAAAGAGATCTACACCCATAGTCTGTAGGTAGACTTTCTTAGTGAACTCTGAGAACTTGTCTATTTCCATTACAACATGATCTGAGTACCTTAATTTTTCTACATAACCTAACAAATCTGCTTTTACCCATACCACTTCTAGTATGCGTGGCAAAACAATTGTTGCAACAGGTTGTCTGCGTGGTGACCTAGGTACCTTCTGCTTGTCCTTTCACGGTGGTGGATGACTTGAGGTTCTAGCCTCCATTTGTCATTCTTCAGTATATTGTTTCAGTCGGCTAGTGACATCTTCCACTTCTCCCTCTTGTGCGTGTTTCGATGCGGTTGTCTGTGACTCTTCTGGCTCTGTAGTTCTTCCTTATTTGGAGCCATCCCATTGACTCTTGAAGATTCTATGGGGTTTTCTCGTTGCAGTTGGTTGCCTGCATATTCATTCTGTTGGCCCTGCCTCTCTTTTGGCCTATCGATGTCCATGCCCACAGGTTTTGTATGTTGGGTTTCTTCTACCACGAGTGTCAGGCTTCATGGTGTTGTGTCTGGTTGATGCAGGAGCATCGCAAGCAAGTGCAAGTGGAGGATAGATGGATACACACCAACACACATTTTGAATACTGTTGGCCCTTGACCAAGTTTTGGAGAACTTGGGTCATGTTTAACCGATTTTGGGACTTCGACAGGCTGGTCGAAGGAGGAGCGTAAGGCGAAGTGAAGATCGCGGGATCTCGGCCCCTTCTTAGGGCATTTTTGGCTTTCGGGTTTATGTAACGGGTATGGTATGTCGGCCAATGGGTTTACCCATGTTTAGGCCCATTTTTTAATGTATAAATAGATATCTAGGTGATGTACGAAGAGGCCAGAGAGCTAAGTGCTAGATTTTGATCTATGTGATTGCAAAGGCTTTGTGATTACTATGTGTTAAGAACTTGCAAAGCTAAGTGCAAGTGATTGTAAGAAGGCTTTGTGCTTAAACCTAGCTTGGGGAAGGAGGATCTCACGAGGTGCATGCAGATATTTTTTCCTATTCGAAGTGGGTTCTTGTAGCTCTGTGCTTGTAGAAGATTGAAAGAAGACAATAAAGAAGAGAAGTGTTGGTGGACGTAGCCCCACAGTGGGATGAACCACGTATATCCTGTGTTGTGGTTTCTTTGTGCATTAAAGTTGTTATGTTAGTGATGTGATGTATTCTTAGTGAAATGATATATGTTAGATGCATCTAATATAATAACTTAGTGCTTAGTAATGTGAATGAATGCTAGATCTTATCTATTTCTATGTGCTAAGCATTGGATGTATTAGATCTTGTGGAATACTGCGTTGCTCTGTAATTAGGGTTTAAATCTGCGATGTGAATAAGGGTTGAATGTTGATGAATGTTAACTGCTAAGTTCTCTGTTAGTGTTATAATCACACATCTGTGTCCCATCTAGGTTGCAGACACTTGAGTCCTGCAACCCCCCTGCCTCTACCTCGGGTGAGACTTCATCTGCTTCGCAGGTGTTGCCGAAAGGGATGGTAGTTAGGGTTTTTTTGGTGCGTTGTTGAAGCGTTTAACCCTGGGTCTTCCCCTGTGCCAACAAATGGTTCCGTTGCCAGGACCTGAAACTGTGATTGCTGGGAAATGAAGAAAATATAAAGCTTTGTGCGTAGATCTGCTACCCTAGTGTGTTGTATTATACTTGACTTGTGAAGCTCTTTGCTAAGAAGAGAAGTTTGATTTGAAGAAAAGAGGTAATATCTTGAATCTTTGTGCTCTGATAAAGGTAAGATAAGTGAAAAAAATTATTTTGAAAGAATGGATCTAGGTATGTTTAATATATTTGGTCCTAGTCTGAAAACTAGGGTACAACTAGAAGAAAGAAGATTTGATATGAATAGATCTGATAAGAATAGTGAAATATAAGTTATTCCTATGCATAGAAAGAATGTTTGGACTAACAAGTGGATGCAGGATCCTAGAAAGAATTTTTTGCAGACCCACCACTTTGATCCCAGTGCATAGTACATGAAAGGTTGGGGATTGTTCAAGAGAAAGAGAGGATGAACTCTTTACTATAGTTGCAGAAGACTGGGACATCTTGCTAAGGAATTCCCTAGTAGAGGTCCTGTTTGTCTTTGTTGTAAGGCTACTGGACATGAAGTTTTGGGCTGCCCTAGAATGATTGCTAAAGTTGAAAAGATGAATATGAGACAAGAAAACCATGAGACAGGCCAAGAAACTAAGGATATGATAAAACCCCAGAAAGAATCAGAGACTGTATTATTACAGTGAAAGAAACCTTGAATGATCATAGAGATATCAAATTATTGGAGATTTTAAAAGATAAGGAGGGAATAGAAACAAGAATCAGAGACTTTGACATAGACTGTGTCTTGGATGAGGAAACGCAGATAAATATCATGACAGAAAGAACTTGGGAAATTTTGGGAAAACCCGCTATGGTTCCTTCATTGGGAGGAATAGGATTATTTAGAGGAAAGATAATAACCCTATGTGGAAGAATTACTGAGATACCTATGACTTCTCATCGCACTTCGACAGAAGAAGAATTTCATGTCATTAAGTTTGTTGAGAACAATGCCCCATTTGCTATTTTGCTAGGAAAAACCTGGATTGAGAAAGATCAGATACGAAGGAAATGAGAAGAGGAGGATCTAGAACAGGAAAAGTAAGAGCTAAGAGATTTCATGGCTAGGAGAATAGAGCACATACTGGAAGAACAAGAGGACCAGTCAAAGTTACTAAGGACCAGATGTTTGGACATCGAAGTTGAAAGAACACATGAAGACTTGAAACACATGTATGTACAGGAGAGTAGAGCACCTACCCCAGAAAGAGAAGAAGTATTACCCTCGAACCCTATGAAAGACCCTCCACAGTGCGAAGTTACCATGCCAAGAGGAGATAAGAACGATAATGGAAAGAGGAAACCAGTGACTCATATTACAGGAAAGAAAGCCAGAAAGCTCAGCAAGAAGAAAGAAAAGATAGAGAAATTGCAAGAAGTACCAGAGAGGAACTTGCAGAAAAAGGTTTGCAGAATTGTAACTTCGTCAGGATATCATAACGGCTTAGATTGGATCTTCACCATGATGAAACAATATGACCGTTGGAGGCATCCCGACCATTAGAATGATGCTCCAGAACGGCTAGAAACACGGTTATTGCTAGAACGTTCGCCATTGGACTGTTGGGATTGCACCATACCAGATGGAATTGCATTGATTGAGGCATTCCTGCCCATTGGAAGATTCTATTACGACATTGTATATTTATCATTTTGAGCATTGCACCGAGAACACCTTTGCCAATTGTGATTATCCGAGCTCGCAGAGAACTAGTTTCTTTCACGCAGTGATTATTGAAGACCTCACCATCCATTCTGTTACATTGAGTGTTGTTCAGCGACCTAAGATATCAGATCTCGAGTGTGCATGTTGGACGAAATTAGCACAGTAGAAAAATCTTTCAAAGAGATCCTAATAGACCTCATGGACGAGAAGGTGATGTCCACAGGCATCCAAGCCTCATCAACGAGAGGAGTGCAAGCATCCCTATTGACTGCTTTTGGATCTGGACCATCTTGAGATGTGACAGAGAAATGAACGAAGCATTGTGATGACTTAGTGAATGTGAATCTCATCCCATCTATCCTGCCCCTCTACATATTGCCTCTGGCTAGCACAGTGAGTTGTGACAACATCTCGAGGGACTTTGACTACACAGTCATCACTGCATACCTCCCAAAGGGGATACGTGCAGTCAGACCACAGTTGGAGAGGATTCTGACATTGAATATCAGTGACTATAACCTAGGAGACCACAAGATCTATGGAATGTTCACACCATACAATTATTTAACCGAGACAAAGGGGAGGAAGTCGAATATCATCCCCCATCCATGGACTATGGACATCGCGAGGTCCACTATCTTGAATGTGATGAAGATACCACACTTTGGAATACATCAAGAGGTTAACGTGTGCGTTAAGCTCTTGCTGTCATGCTTCCATGCTGGTTATTTGTGGTTGGATAGGCATATCACCGTCGATCCAGCATTGATCCATAGGATCACCGAATTAAACATGCAAGGACCAGAACCACAATAATTTTATCTAGGGAAGGCTACAGATCACACACTGGCACAGACAATCAGAGACACCTATGGTGATGCAGAAAAGGGGAGGCAGGGCTACAAGGTAGCCTCCATCCATAATGGCACAGTTCACCTAGCCTACCAGTTGATCACTAGTAAGCTAGTAAGAAAGAACAAACCCACACAGGTCACAGGGTTTGTCGTCGACCTCGTAGGAAAATACGTGGAAGGGATACAAATGAACTGGACAAGATTCCTCGTCAACTAGTTAGAGAAAGACTGTCGTGAAGCTCGGGATCAGGGCTATGAGTTCCATTTTAGTTGGTTGTTGATCCTCATCGCCTTCATTTCTTGAGAGATGCCTAAAGGTGCAACCTTCCCTGAGATTGAGCCATCATAACCCTTAGCTGTGAAGTTCACCATGCTCTGGTATTCGAGCGACATGGCTAAAAAATGGTAGTCAAACACGGTTTTCCACACCTATTACCTGCAGTTGAAGAGGGATATTGGGTCTTCCCCTTGCATGACACTGAATACCCTGCACAGGTTCATACCATTTGTGAAGTTTCACACAGATAGACATTTTATTTATATCACTGTGCAAGGAGACGAACATAAAGAAGAGCTCCAATATTACTACAATATCATCGAGGAGCACATGGAAGAAATAACTAAGGAGTGGCCTGCAGATCTCCTTGTACCATTCAACAAGGAATAACTATCCAACCCCGACCTAATCGAAAGTCCTCTGGTCACTCGCGAAGAGTATGATGCACCCAACAGTAGTAAAAGGAAGAAAAAGGAAGAGGTACAGAAGCTAAAGAGTGCATCGGAAGAGACTGCTTCAGACTCACCCAGAGGGGGAGGTGATAACAAAGTAGAAAAAGAAGAAGACAAAGGAGAAGAAGACGAGCAGAAACAAGGTGAAGTAACACTACCTAGGGACCCTATTAACGAAGCTAAGACCTCCAAGAAAATAAAGGTTTCCCCCACGAAACCTACATCGCAGAAGACATCCAAAGCTACTAAACCACAGATGCAGACTGTGCTCATGATGGATGACATAGATTTCATCATCGTCATTGTTTCAGATACCTCAGAAGATATCTTACAACACAATGAAGACAAACAAGAGACCATGTATGAAAGAATTGAAGTAGAGATTAAAAGGGTATAGCAAGCCCTCCACTCTAGTTGCGCAGTGTCTATTGCGCCCCCATCATCATAAGGAACAGAGCTGGGAGACGAGCCTGCCCAGCTCCGCCGAATAGCATATGAAACCAAAGATCACCTTCATCATGTTCAGGAAGAAAAAGAGCAGGCCACAGAGGCCTTAAAGAAAGAAAAAGAGGAATCCAGAGAACAAATCTAGGTTGCACAATAGGAAAGAGACGACCTCCAAGCCAAGTTTGTAGAGGATAGAGTGCAGATCCAGAAGGAGAAGGAACAACTATTGGCAGAGAAGATTGGATTTAAAGAAGCAGTCATTAGAGAACTTCACTCTGTGATGGGATTAGAACATATGGAAGAAGAACCAGTAGAAAGACAAGTAGGGAAGCTTGCCGAAGCCATTCGACAACTCCAACAGAGGATAGTCGAACTAGACTTACAAGAAGTGCCAAGAAATCCGCAGGAAGTGTGAGATCTAAGAGAATAAAATGAGAGGAGTGCAGTTGATAGAATCAAGGCATTAGCCTTGGAATGCAAACAACTCAGTAGTCAAAGTGCGTAGACCTACAATTGCCTTGCAGAGGACCCTGAGCTCAGGACACTGGAGTCACAACTCCATGAGGAAAAACAACAAGAAGCAATAGTGCAAGTGCAGTTGAAGCTACTGTCACCGGTCGAGAGGATGAAAAGATCCCAGGAACAATGCATGGTTCAACAACAGGCCCATGCCATTCAGAGCAAAGTCATGGAAGTGACCCAACGACTCTAGCTAGTGCAGGATGCAACTTACATATGTTTTGAGGAGATTAAAGGACAAGGTGCACAACTAGAACAAGTAGTCACCTTAGTTGACCAACGATTGGAAGAACCTATCACTGAGAAGTTCGTTCAAGATTTCGTCGAGCAGGAGGCTCTGGCGAAGCAACAGGTCAAAGCAGCTCGAGCAAAACTCAAGGCATTTGAAGCAAAGTTACCCAGATCAGAGTGACTCGAGGCGAGTCACAGGTGAGTGTTGGGGGCCTGTTGGCCCTTGACCAATTTTTGGATAACTTGGGTCACGTTTGACTGATTTTGGGACTTTGATAGGCTAGTCGAAGGCGAAGCAGAGATTGCGAGATCTTAGCCCCTTCTTAGGGAATTTTTGGGTTTAGGGTTTATGTAACGGGTATGGGATGTCGGCCCATGGGTTTACCCATGTTTAGGCCCATTTTGTAATGTATAACTAGATATCTAGGCGATGTAAGAAGAGGCCAGAGAGATAATTGCTAGAGTTTGATCTATGTGATTGCAAAGGCTTTGTGCTTATTGTGTGTTAAGAACTTGCAGAGCTAAGTGCAAGTGATTGTAAGAAGGCTTTGTGCTTAAACCTAGATCTCTGGGAAGGAGGATCTGGCGAGGTGCGCATGGATCTCCTTTCCTATGTGGAGTGGGTTCTTTTGGCTCTGTTCTTATAGAAGATTGAAAGAAGACAATAAATAAGAGAAGAGTTGGTGGATGTAGCCCCACACTAGGGTGAACCACGAATATCATGTGTTGTGGTTTCTTTGTGCATTATAGTTGTTATGTTATTGATGTGATGTATGCTTAGTGAAATGATATGTGTTAGATGCATCTGGTATAATAACTTAGTTCTTAGTAATGTGAATGAATTCTAGATCTGACCTATTTATATGTGCTAAGTGTTGTATGTATTAGATCTTGTGGAATACTGCACTGCTCTGTAATTAGGGTTTGAATCTGCGATGTGAATAACGGTTAAATGTTGATGAATTTTAACTATTAAGTTCTCTGTTAGTGTTATAATCACAGATCTGTGTCCCATCTAGGTTGCAGACACTTGAGTCCTACAACCCCCCCCTGCCTTTACCTCGGGTGAGACTTCATCTACTCTGCAGTTGTTGTTGAAAGGGTCAAAATTTACAGTTTTTTTTGTGCGTTGTTGAAGCGTTGAACCCTATGTCTGCCCTAGTGCCAACAAAGACATTTTGAAATTTAAAGATGAAATATTAATGTAATAGTTGGGAGGATGTAATTTTTCTTAAATGTTTTGGGGATTCTAATGAAGATCTTGAGCGTTGCTCTCATCTGCCAGTTGGAAGCATTTAATGTAATAAATGTAAAGTATTTGTAGAATTTAATTTCTATAATATATCTTAGAGTTGTAGGAGGGAAAACTCAATAAAGCTCCCCCGTAGATGTATTGTATATAAAAAAAAACAATTCTCAATTGTAAGAGATGAAGAGCAGAAGCTGTAGAGAAAGAGAGCATAGGAGATTAGAGAAGATGATAGACTGTAGAATTTGTTTGAGCAGATAGTTGTTTCTATAGAAATCATGTACAGAAGAACTTGAATTAATATAAGAATGCTTTGATCAAATTTCATGGTGTTGTTATGGTTATGTTGATGGGTCTTATATCCCTTGACTCAACAGCAGGAACCAAACCCACCACCGAGGCCCAATTAGACTCTGCAGCGTTTAAGATGGAATGGTTCTCCAGATCTTGTGATCTGGCCGATTTATCGATGGGCTTTATGTTTTCTTGTGAAGTCTCTTCCTTCAATTAAGACAGTTCTTTTTCTATACTTCTCTTGGGTGGGGCTGGTGTGAGAGATGCAAGAAAGTATAAACCAACTTGAAAAATTACAGGACAAAGTTTTAACTATTAGGAAGAGGTCGAGCTTGGGATAACCCGCTGCTCAAACGTGCAGACATATATTATATGCCAAAGGGTCTAGTACTAATACATTAACGAAATGAGCATCCAATTATTGTCTCAAAAAACTAATTAACAGAAATAAAACACATATGTAATCAAGATCACGGTAAGAAAAATAATTCATCTACCATAACATTCATCACATAACAACAAAAAGATTTTATCTTCATCATTAAAGAAGATAACATCAAAACATTGCACTAGATATCTTGAACACAAGAAGACTTGAAACACCTGTCTGTACATGAGAGTAGAGAACCTACCCCAGAAAGAGAAGAAGTATTACTCTTGAACCCTATGCAAGACCCTCCATAGTGCGAAGTTACCATGCCAAGAGGAGATAACAACGATAATGGAAAGAGGAAACCAGTGACTCAGATTACAGGAAAGAAAGCCAGAAAGATCAGCAAGAAGAAAGCAAATCTAGAGAAATTGCAAGAAGTACCAGAGAGGACTTCGCAGAAAAAGGTTTGCAGAATTGGAACTTCGTCAGGATATCAGAACAACTTAGATTGGATATTCTCCATGACGAAAGAATATGACCGTTGGAGGCACCTCGACCGTTAGAATGACACTCCAAAACGACTAGAAACGCGATTGTTACCAGAACGTTCGCCATTGGACCATTGGGACTACGCCATAATAGATGGAATTGCATTGATTGAGGTGTTCCTACCCATTGGAAGATTCTGTTATGAAATTTTCTATTTGTCATTTTGAGTGTTGCATCGAGAACACCTTTGCCAATTGTGATTATCCGAGCCCGCAGAGAACTAGTTTCTTTTACGCAGTGATTATTGAATACCTCACCATCCGTTCTATTACATTGAGTGTTGTTCACCGAACTGAGATATCAGATCTTGAGTGTGCATGTCAGAAGAAATTATCACAGTAGAAAAATATATCAAAGATATCCTAATAGACCTCATGGTTGAGAAGGTGATGTCTGCAGGCATCCAAGCCTCGTCAACAAGAGGAGTGCAAGAATCCCTGTCAACTGCTCATGGATCTGGACCATCCCGAGCTACGATAGAGAAATGACCGAAGCATTCTGATGACTTAGAGAATGTGAATATCATCCTATCTATCTTGCCCCACTACATCTCACCTCTGGCTTGCACGGTGAATCGTGACAATATCTTGAGGGACTTTTACTACACAGTCATCACTGCGTACCTCCCGAAGGGGATACGAACATTCGGACCACAGTTGGAGAGGATTTTGACATTGAATATCAGTGACTATAACCTAGGAGACCGCAAGATCTATGGCATGCTCTCACCATACAATTATTTGACCAAGACAAAGGGGAAGAAGTCGAAGATCATCCCCCAGCCGTGGACTATGGACATCGCGAGGTCCACTATGTTGAACATGATGAAGATACCACACTTTGGAAGACATCAGGAGGTTAATGTGTGCATTAAGCTCCTGATGTCATGCTTCCATGCTGGTTATCTATGGTTGTATAGGTGTATCACCGTCGATCCAGCGTTGATCCATAGGATCACCCGATTAAGCATGAAAGGACCAGACCCACAAGAATTTTATCTAGGGAAGGCTACATATCCCACCTTGGCACAGACAATCAGAGACACCTATGGCGATGTGGAAAAGGGGAAGCAGGGCTACAAGGTAGCCTCCATCCAAAATGGTACAGTGCACCTAGCCTTCCAGTTGATAATTGGTAAGCTAGTAAGAAAGAATAGACCCACGCAGGTCATGGGGTTTGTCATCGACCTCGTAGGAAAATACGTGGAAGGGATACAAATGAACTGGGAAAGCTTCCTCATGAACCAGTTAGAGAAATATTGTCGTGGAGCTTGGGATCAGGGTTATGAGTTCCATTTTAATTGGTTGTTGATCCTTATTGCCTTCATTACTTGAGAGATGCCAGAAGGTTCGACCTTCTCTGAGATTGAGCCATCAAAACCCTTAGCTGTGAAGTTCACCATGCTCTGGTATTCAGCGACATGGCTAAAGAATGGAAGTCAAATGCAGTGTTCCACACCTATTACCTATATTTGAAGAGGTATATTGAGTCTTCCCCTCGCATTACACCGAATAACCTGCACAGGTTCAGAACATTTGTGAGGTTTCACGCAGATAGACATTTTATTTATATCACTGCGCGAGGAGACAAACATAAAGAAGAGCTCCAATATTACTACAAGCTCACCGAGGATCACATGGAAGAAATAACTAAGGAGTGGACCATAGAGCTCCTCTTACCATTCGACCAGGAATAACTGTCCGACCTGACCTAATCAGAAGTCCTCTGGTCACTCAGGAAGAGTATGATGCACCCAACAGTAGTAGAAGGAAGAAGAAGGAAGAGGTACAGAAGATGAAGAGTGCATCTGAAGATACTGCTTCAGAATCATCCGGAGGCAGAGGTGATAACAAAGTAGACAAATAAGAAGACAAAGGAGAAGAAGATGAGCAAAAACAAGGAGAAGTAAAATCGCCTAGGGACATAGATTTCATCATCATCGTTGTCTCAGATACCTCAGAAGATATCTTACAACACAATGAAGCCAAACAAGAGACCATGTATGAAAGAATTGAAGCAGAGATGAAAAGGGTACAACAAGCCCTCCACTCTAGCCACGTAGTGTCTACTGCGCCCCCGTCATCAGAAGGAACAGAGCTGGGAGATGAACCTACCCAGCTTCGCCGAATAACAGATGCGACCGAAGTTCGCCTTAGTCGTGTTCAAGAAGAAAAAGAGCAGGCCATAGAGGCCTTAAAGAAAGAAAAAGAGGAATCCAGAGAACAACTCTAGGTTGTGAAATAGGAAAGAGACGACCTCCAAGCCAAGTTTGCAGAGCATAGAGCGCAGATACAGAAAGAGAAGGAACAACTTCTGGTAGAGAAGATTGGAGTTAAAGAAGCAGTCATTAGAGAACTTCGCTCTGTGATGGGATTAGAACAGATGGAAGAAGACCCAGTATAAAGACAAGTAGGGAAGTTTACCGAAGCCATTCAACAACTCCAATAGAGGATAACTGAACTAGACTTACAAGAAGTTCCAAGCACTCCGCAGGAAGTGTGAGATCTAAGAGAATAAAATGTGAGGAGTGCAATTGATAGAATCAAGGCATTAGACTTGGAATGCAAAAAACTCAGCAGTCGAAGTGCACAAACCTACAAGCGCCTTGCAGAGGACCCTGAGCTCAGGACACTAGAGTCACAACTCCATGAGCAAAAACAACAAGAAACAATAGTGCAAGAGTAGTTGAAGCTAATGTCATCAGTTGAGAGGATGAAAAGATCCTAGGAACAACGCATGGTTCAGCAACATGCCCATGCCATTCAGAGCAAATTCATGGAAGTTACCCAGTGACTCCAGCCAGTGTAGGATGCAACTTGCATACTTTTTGAGGAGATTGAAGGACAAGGTGCACAGCTAGAACAAGTAGTCACCTCAGTTGAACAATGATTGGAAGAACCTGTCACTAAGAAGATCGTTCAGGATTTCATCGAGCAGGAGGCTCTGGCGAAGAAACAGGTCGAAGAAGCTCAAGCCAAACTCGAGGCATTTGAGGCAGAGTTACCAGGATCAGAGTGACTCAGGCCGAGTCACAGGTGAGTGTTGGGGGTCTGTTGGCCCTTGACCAAGTTTTGGATAACTTGGGTCACGTTTGATCGATTTTGGGACTTCGACAGGCTGTTTGAAGGCGAAGTAGAGATCGTGGGATCTCGACCCCTTCTTAGGGCATTTTTGGGTTTAGGGTTTATGTAACGGGTATGGGATGTCGGCCCATGGGTTTACCCATGTTTAGGCCCATTTTGTAATGTATAAATAGATATCTAGGCAATGTAAGAAGAGGCCAGAGAGGTAATTGCTAGAGTTTGATCTATGTGATTGCAAAGGCTTTGTGCTTACTGTGTGTTAAGAACTTGTAGAGCTAAGTGCAAGTGATTGTAAGAAGGATTTGTTCTTAAACCTAGCTCGGGGAAGGAGGATCTGGCGAGGTGCACGTGGATCTCCTTTCCTATGTAGAGTGTGTTATTTTGTCTCTGTTCTTATAGAATATTGAAAGAAGACAATAAAGAAGAGAAGATTTGGTGGATGTAGCCCCACACTAGGGTGAACCACGTATATTTTGTGTTGTGGTTGCTTTTTGCATTATAGTTGTTATGTTATTGATGTGATGTATGCTTAGTGAAATGATATATGTTATATGCATATGATATAATATCCTAGTTCTTAGTAATGTGAATGAATTATAGATCTGATCTATTTCTATGTGCTAAGTGTTGGATGTATTAAATCTTGTGGAACACTGTGTTGCTCTGTAATTAGGGTTTGAATTTGCGATGTGAAAAACTGTTAAATGTTGATTAATATTAACTGTTAAGTTCTATCTTAGTGTTATAATCACAGATCTGTGTCCCAGCTAGGTTGTAGACACTTGAGTCCTACAACCCCCCTGCCTTTACCTCGGGTGAGACTTCATTTTCTCCGTAGTTGTTGTCGAAAGGGACGATATTTAGGGTTTTTTTGGTGCATTGTTGAAGCGTTGAACCCTGCGTCTGCCCTTGTGCCAACAAAGACATTTTGAAATTTAAAGATGAAACATTAATGTAATAGTTGGGAGGATGTAATTTTTCTTAAATGTTTTGGGCATTCTAATGCAGATCTTGAGCGTTGCTCTCATCTGCCGATTGGAGGCATTTAATGTAATAAATGTAAAGTAGTTGTAGAATTTAATTTCGATAAGATATCTTAGAGTTGTAGGAGGGAAAACTCAATAAATCTCCCCCGTAGATGTATTGTATCAACTTTTTTTTTTTATCAATTGTAAGAGCTAAAGAGAAGAATCTGTAGAGAAAGAGAACATAGGAGAGTAGAGAAGAAGATAGATTGTAGAAGTTGTTTGAGCAGATAGTTGTTTCTATAGAAACCATGTACAGAAGAACTTGAATTAATATAAGAATGCTTTGATCAAATTTCATGGTGTTGTTATGGTTATGTTGATGGGTCTTATATCCCTTGACTCAACAGCAGGAACCAAACCCGCCATCGAGGCCCAATTACACTCTGCAGTGTTTAAGATGGGATGGTTCTCCAGATCTTGCAATCTGGTCGATTTATCGATGGGCTTTATGTTTTCTTGTGAAGGCTCTTCCTTCAGTTAAGACGATTCTTTTTCTATACTTCTCTTGGGAGGGGCTGGTATGAGAGATGCAAGCCAGTATAAACCAACTTGACAAATAACAGGACAAAGTTTTAACTATTGGGAAGAGGTCGAGCTTAGGATAACCCGCTGCTCAAATGTGCAGACATAGATTCTATGCCAAATGGTCTAGTATTAATACATTAACGAAATGAGCATCCAATTACTGTCCGAGAAAACTAATTAATAGAAAGAAAACACATATGTAATCAAGATCACGGTAAGAAAAATAATTCATCTACCATAACATTCATCACATAACAACACAATAATTTTATCTTCATCATTAAAGAAACGAATATAAAAAAATTGCACCAGATAACTTGACAATGGAATCAATTACTCTTACTCATTTACTGCATCATTATTGGAACAGGATAGGAAGTAATTATTCTCCAACTCCAATCACATACATATGATGAACATAGCTTGTCTTTGGTCCATAAGGACTTCTCATTTTATAGCAGTCTCAAAATAGTTATCAACAACCAAAAAGAAAGAGTTATTACAACAACCATCGACCTCCGACTAATTGATCGATGTCCTTATTTATAATATAAAATTCAACCGAAATTAATGGCTAAGTACAGTTTGAACCAAACAAAAATTGCCATGTGGCCTTATCATCTAACAGTTTCTTCAGCAGTCCACCCGAGATGTTTTTTGAAAAGGGTGACTCCTTTCATATTCAAACCAACTGATAACTATTTCTTCACAAATGTTGGCCCACAAAAATCTACGTTGTTCCATTGGAGCCACATATATCCCCCTGATGTCTGATGCATGCACTCAACACTTTGTTAAACTGAAGTTCAATTGCTGAAGCATGGTTTGGGCTCTGATCGGATGTTCTACGAACTGTTGTACTTGCCCTAGCCTTGCACCGGTTATCTTTGTGAATTCTTCGGTCCAAAGTGAGTCCTATTCGACATATAACTGGAACACGTTGGTTAGGTTGATAAATTAATCTGGGGTGACGAACTCAGGGTGCCTGACATCCTTCATTGATCCAACGATTTTGTTTCAGTGTTTCTTTTAGTTCTTCAATGAGGACACATGATGAGCTCTGTTTGGTAGTTGAGAGGATTTTTCCTGCAATCAAAGTAGAGGTAGTTTAGTGATTAAGAAACCTACGATAAGACATAAATAAATCAAAAATATTAACACATACCTGCATAGCTCGATAGTCCCAGTCATTTTAATACTTACATGATACCAGACGCTCCTTTGAATGACCTATGATGATTTGGCCGAAGCCACTGCTTCTCTTTAGTTCAAATGAATTACATTAGTGTGCCGTAGGGTGGCAAATCAAGTACGGTAGGAATGATCATATAAACTGTCATAGTAATCACTTGACCTTTGGGGCCGAAAGGAGGTGTCAGAGACAGGTGTGCATATGTGTGCTCCCAAAAGGTTGAATACCGTAAAGGGGAAGTCATTAAATGCCTCCAGAATCCATATCACCAAGCGTTTCAAACATCATTTGTCAATAATGGAGTTTCGGAAGTTCAAAAAGATCGGAAGGATTGTACTGCACGTTCCCTGCAACTTTGATTCGTCGACGTTTACATGTTCTAGATTGCATTCGTCGGGTAGTTGTGGTACGTCGAGTTTCCAAAACATCATGTCGTGAGGCACAGGTGTTTTATTGGCATGCTCTTTTTTTCTCCTTCATTTCTCTATAAATTCTAGGAGATCTGTGGGGAATGCATACGCTGAGCTTAAATCCTCTGGAATTATGGTTCGGCAAGTGTATCTTGGAGAAGTCCTGCATAATAGTCTTTATAAACTGTAGACGCTCGTGTCCCTACGTTGTTGCATCATGGGGTCTCCTTCAAACATGGGGCGGGGTCTGAGAGGCAGTTGGAGCACCAGGTCTGAGCCCCAACATGCCTGGGACTCTTTCATATTGGCTTCCCGAGTACTTAAAACTCCAACAAGAGGTACAAGAATTTGCTTGGAGACAACATCAGTGTCTCCAGTGGAGCTTGGGGTGGAAAAAGGTATGTCTGAAAGAGCCATGCTGGGAACCATGCCTTATTTGGGGCTAAAACCACAAAGAAGAGGAAGACCTAGGAAAGATACAGAAAAAGGAGAGGAGGACTGCCTCCCAACCAGGATGAGTGCACGTCCATCCCTTGAGGAGCCTCTGATGCTTACCAACTGGTCGAAGCCAGTTGGGACTACCGGTAGAGGAGGTGGGAGATGAAAGGGAAGGGAAATAGCATCGGGAACTTCCATCAAAAGTCCCTCTTAGTAGTTAGAGTAGGATGAACTCGCAATAGCCAAAATCTACCAAGAAAATAGAGAGTTGCAGTGTCAGTTGGCGGCAAAAGACCAGGAGACGCCGTCATTGCAGGGTCGAGCAAGAAGCATGGTTTGGCTGTAGAGATGACTTCGGGAAGCACAAGATACAATTGTGCAGTTGCGCGAGGTGCAACGGATGGCGAGAGAAAATAACATAGTGTAAGGCACGAGTAGTAACCCGGGGAAAGGTTCGTGTGTAGGGGACGCATAATGGGTGGTTTTGTGCCTTGTACTTTCCTAAGTGACTCTTACTAAATTATTCTTTTCTCTTTTGTTGCAAAGATATTTGTGGTCTCACTACCACCAGGCTGATTGGTCGCAGTGTCGATGTGGCTTATTGTATTTGATATGAACTCGGCAGGAAACTTTAGTGCAATACCGACAGTGTTTTGAATGTACCACGCTTTCTTTTAAATACAAAAATTAACCGTGTTCTCTCATCTAAGTTATTTTCGCATAAAATATTAGATTCTTGTGATCACCATTTTTACATTGTGCATTTGTTAATACTTTCTCTTGTAAAATTTTAGATGTCGATAGATGTTTCCATGGCATTACCAACCCTGGATCATTAGAAAAATTTTAATCATAAAAACAAAAGGTATTCGACTAGTGGGTAAGGGTCAAATTCGGGATCTCGCTCATGTCAAAAGCACTAAGAAAGATTAGTCGCCAAGACTGTCGATACCGGGCGGTATTGGGGTTATTGTTTCAACAAGAAATTAATCATTTTGCAATTGCCGATGCCAATCTTGTTTCGGGGGTTTAGCGGTCGACAATGTCACTCTTCTTTATGCACGATGCTTACTGTTACACCTTTCCGCCGAAAGCGACGGATCGGTCTTCAGCAAGATCCTTCCCGAGGCCTATTCGTAGAAAATACAAACTTTCTTCAGCCAACGTCGATGAAGGCCGATGCTTGACTATTTTGACCTCTCAGACGATTTTCATCACCTTTAACTTTTATCGATGCCGAACTTCTGAAGCGAGTCGGGGAAAATTTTGGGTCGCCGATTCCTTGAGTAGTTGTTAAGTCTCTTTTAGAGTTAAGATAATTATTTGTTGTATGTTCAATTTAAATTTAATCAATTCAAACATGAAACACATAAGATAAGCGAACATATCATTTTCATACCGAAGTGAAAACAGTCAAAATGTAAAATATTGGTTGGTACCCAAAAGGAAATGGTCACAAACCTTTTAGGGTGTGTTGACTTCTCAACAAATGGCAATTCACCGGGTGAACACAGAATCTATGGTTCCCCTTTGTTTCCCTTAGGGTAATAAATCTATGCAGAACATGAAGCACACATATTTATTCATACATACATGTATATATTTTATATTATTATTATTATTATTTTATTTTATTTTTTATTTATTTAAAGTATTGTTTTAGGGCTTGGCCGTTTACTGGGAGGGCATCAGGTTCCCCCCTCAGATTTTTCAACTGATAAGTACCTGCCCCGATTTTCTCGGCCACTTGGAAAGGCCCAATCCATAGGCTCTAGAACTTGGAGTGTTTCCCTTTTGGTTCATTTTCCCTATCCCACTTCAGGACTAAGTCTCCTACTTCAAAGTTCTTTTCCTTAGCCTTATGCTTATCAAACCATCTTTTCACTATTTGTTGGTGGGCTAGGAATTTTGACTTAGCCTTTTCTCTTTCTTCTTCCAGCATGATCAAAGTGTTGATTCTTTGTTGCATGGTTGAGGATGGTTCCTCGTTGGAATCTTGGGCCAATTGAAGAGATGGAAGATAGAGCCCATTTGGGAGGATGGCTTCTTGCCCATAAACCAGAAAATATGGGGAATTTCCTATAGCTTCTTTCGGTGTGACCCTATCGTCCCATAGAGCATTATGAAGTAGATTATGCCAATTTCTTTGGTTATCTCTAACCGTCTTCTTTAATATCGTTACCAAGTTTTTATTTGTTGATTATGCCACACCATTTCCCCGAGGGTAATAATTTGCAGAGTACTTGATTATAATCCCTTTGTCCAGAGCAAACTCTGTCAATAAGGTAGAAGAGAAATAAGTTGCATTGTCAAAGACTAGAACAGAGGGAACACCAAACCTTGTGATTAGTTGTTATTCTATAAATTGGATTACTACCTTCTCATTTACCCGAGTCAAAGGAGTGGCCTCTCCCCATTTTGTGAAATAATCGGTGGTAGTAAGAATATACTTGTGAAATTTTGAAGAGCTCGAGGTAATTTCCCCTATTATGTCTAACCCCCACTGTTCAAAAGGCCTCGAGACAGTCACATGCTGAAGTGGGACTACTGCCCTTTTCTCCTTTCCAACACTTATTTGACAATTCTTCCAGTAATAGTCGGCTCTCGAATCTTATGAGTGGTGGTGTTTCCTGCAAAATGTCCCTCGACGGGGCCATTGTGGAGTTCTTTTAGCACTTTATCAGCATCTTCTCGTTCAAGACATCTCAATAGTACTCCATCATAGTTGATCCGAAAGAGCACCAAATTTACAAGGCGATACTGTGCAGATTTTAACCTCAGGGCTCTCCTTTCCCTAGGGTTGATATTCTCGGGACAAGTCCCGTGATGTAGAAGATAAGTTAAATCATTGTACTAAGAGCCTTGTCCTGGGGAGCTGTATGCTATTTCATTACACCATAGTGATATTTCGTTCTCCCACCCAGAATCTGGAATTGCTTGATCCTGGGCTTCGACTGCGAGGTTTCACAAACCTTGTCCTTTTACTAGTTTGGCAGGTTTTATATCCAGATCAAATTCCTGGACTACTACCATCCAGTTCCCTCTCCTTGCCCCCATTTCTTGTTGGGTAAACAGGGATCGGACCACAGGGTGTGGCACAATCACCTTAGTGTGATTCTTGAGGATGTAAGACCTGAAATGCTTGACTGCCTTATAGACTGCGTAGGACTGTTTGTCTATGGCATGGTAATTGAGCTCAACTCCTTGAAGATTGGTACTCATAAATGACATTGGAGCTTCATTGTTGTCATCATCCTTTTGAGTCAAAACCACAACTAGCGATTTGTCAGAGGAAAAAGTATAGAGGGAAAAATCTCTATTAAAATCGAGATTTCACAACACCGGGGCCCGGGATATGGCAGCTTTGATATTTCCGAAGGTGTCTTTTCACTCATCATCCCACTTAAATTTGGCATCCTTGCAGATCATCTTTTGTAAGGGTATGATGATTTCGGCGAAGTCGGGAGTGAATTTCCTTACAAAGATGATTTGCCCAAAAAAGGACTGCATAGATTTATTGTTATGGGGTAGCGGGAGTTGAGATATGGCCTTAATCCTTTCGGGGTCTATGTGAATCCCTTATTGCGATATAATATCGCCTAACAACTTACCTTCCTCGACACCGAAAATAGGTTTTTTAGGATTCAGAGATACATCGTATTTCCTGCATCTCTCAAAAATCTGAGTTAAGTGTTGGATGTGATATTCTCTATTCTTCGAGTACACTATAACGTCATCTAAATACACTACCACACACCTATTGATAATTCCTTGGAAAGATGTGTCCATGGCCCTTTGGAATGTTTCTCCTGCATTGATTAACCTGAAAGGAATGCGCTTATAGGCAAAGGTTCCCCATTTGGTTCGGAAGGTGGTTTTTAAACGATCTTCTTCTGAAACCAATAAATGGTTGTAACCTGAGAAACCGCCTAGTAGGGAGAAAATCTTCGAGCCTGACACGGTCTGCAAGAGTTGTTACATCGGTGGGACAGGATAATTTTCCTTTTCGGAAGCTCTGTTGAGGTTCTGGAAATCCACACATAATCGGATTTCTCCCGACTTTTTCGTCACCGGAACAAGATTTGCTACCCAGGAGGAATGCCTAACTTGGAAAATTATCTTCACACTATAATCTTCCTTAACTCCTGATACATGAGAGGTTTCAGGGATTGATGATACTTTTATAGATTTTTATGGAAAGGTTTTATTTCGGGTTTCAATGAGATGGTGTGTTGAATAATGCGGGTGTCATATGTTTTCAAATCCTTATAGGACCATGCAAAGATGTCCTGATATTGTCTAAATAATTTGAGGTAGGCTTTCCTCTCTTCCGTAGATATGGTTTTGCCAAGGTTCACATTATTTAGGTTCTTTGGGGTTCTAATATTTACAGTTTCATGGAGGGGGAAAGAGCTATTAGTCTTTGCATTTTTAGGTCCTTTAAATCGTTCCTTCAGATCAAACATATTCTATAGATTAGATACCCCCCTTGGGATTGCGTGAGCCTTTGGTTCTGTCCGAAGATCGGTTCCTGTTGATTTCTCTTGGAACTCTTCATCGTCAATAGCGATATCTTTGAAATTGTCTTGGTTGGTTAAGAAGTTTATGATTTGTTCATCTCCCTCAAAGACTTTCCAATTAGAAATGTTATTAGGTATCGATGGTTTGTAGAGCAGTTCTATAGTGAATCAGGAGGCTTCATAATATTCTAGAGGTGACAGTCTGGAAGCATTCATGGCTAAGGAGTCGGAAAGAATATTCTTTGCCCGAGGAATCAATGGGATATTGAAATCCTCAAAGCGCTCTATTAACCTATGCACCTCCTGCTGGTAGTTCTTAATATGAGGCGAATTGTAGTGTATAGTATTCCTTACTTGTCTAACAATAATTTCAGAGTCTCCGAAAACTTTCAATTCTTTGACATCCAGATCTATGGCTTTCTTTAACCCTTGTACTAGAGCTTCATACTCGACAGTGTTGTTGGTACATTTGAATTCGAGTCTACAGGAAAGGAAAGGACGTTTACCTTTATGGTCGATGAGGATGCACCTTGCTCCTGACCCTTCTTGTGATTTAGATCCATCAAAATAGAGGGTCCAAATGGGTGAACAATAGTCGCTCCTTTCCCTTTCCTCTTTAATGTTTTTTTCTCCGATCTTTTCTCCCACATGTCCAAGCGTGAAGTTTTGGCAGAAGAGAGAGTCTCCCGTCGACATCGGTGATTCTTCTTGGAAAATCATTTCGGATCTTTGGGTAAATGAAACATTAGATAGGAGAGGAACAAAGTTCCCGAAATGGGAATCACAGGAATAATTACCCAACACGAGAAAGTTCGTGGATGCAGGTTCGTTTGGGGTTTCTAGATCAGTGACTGTATGCTTAAGATATTTCTCCCAATCGATCCTGATCATGTTGTTGTATCCTGTTAGTGGTAGCCAAAGGTGTTCCCAAACTGTACTGAAATATCCATTGAGATTTTCGTACCAATCTTGGCTCAACAATATCCCATATGCCTCTGGAATATCTACTACAATGATGTCAATCACTTGCACAAAATTAGGATGTGTTGCTATCCTGATCGTCACATATTTGAGTTCTCCCATGACCCTAACTTGGGTTCAATCTAATTGTATGACATGATTATCACTTTTGAGAGGGACAATGCCTAATTTATTACAAATGGCCAAGGGCATCACATTGGAGGATGCCCCAGAATCTACCAAGCAATTGTGAAGGTTCCTGTTGAATAATTCAAACATTAGGAGGAAAGGTGTAACAAAGAGATTTTCCCTCCTATCTCTCGAACAGGTGTTCACAGTCATCTTACTCACCACATCGGTGGAAGACATATTTCTTTCTAGATCGCTTGCCACCACCAGGATTCCTATGGAGTTCAGAGCCTGCAGCAGAAAGTCTTTCTGCTAGGGGGATCCTACACATGTCCATAACGGATATGTTGGACCTAACTTTTTCAAATCTTCGACCACGTTATAATCTAGTTTGGGTGATTCTCATGTGTGAATGATTATAGGCTTCTTGCTGAAAGTGGAAGGTGTTTTCGGGCGATCGAGAGTTGCCTTACTCTTTGAGACCTGGGAGACATCGCCATATTTTGATCCAGATGGACCCTTACTGCGCGTTTGTATCGTCGAGACTTTCATGAGTCATTCCTGGAACTTAAACAAATTGCTGGAAGGAATGATCAGGTCGAGATCCCATATCAGCATGGTTGTGTCTCATGGTGGATCAATCTCTTCCTGATCGAAACTTTTGATAGATGAACTACTTGGTTGTTCGGTTGGGGAGACTTCATCTAGGAATTGATTGGACATCAAATTCATGGCGTGTACCCATTGGGGGAAGTTTCTTTTGAAGTGGTTTTCCTGGTGATACGTGTAGAAAGAATAAGACACGACATTCCCTAGATCAATATTTAGGTTGGCTGGGGGAGGTTCAATTGCTTTGAACGACAGGTTTCTTTTAAAGAAAGGCTTATAGGGACTTTGGCCTAGGTTTCCCTCGCCTGCGCTTCTCTTCATGTCTATAATCTCATTTGATAATTTCTTAACCATTCGTTGCATATCCTCTATATCCCCATTACCCTTGTTGGGAGTTTGCTCGACCGGTTTCCCCGACGGTCTAGTTAAAAGGAGTCCTTTCCTAGGAGGGGGATGGGCCTCTCTTTTAGCTAAAGAAGCCTTTCCTTCCTTACATCCTTTCATCGGGAACTCTATTGTCTTGGCTTCTTCAAAATTTTCTGCGAGGGTTTTCTTAGTGACTCATTTCACAAACATAGAAATAGAAGCCAGAAGCGCATTGGCATAAAACTCGATTTGCAATTCTTGAGTTGGTTTTACCACAACCTGGAATTTGTTTAAAATGGTCATGAATCTTTGATTGAAATATTTGACCCTCTCTTTCAGGGTCATGGTGGCTATGAACAACTCATCCATCGGGGATCCCATAGTAGTCTCTTCTACAAATTTGTCTAAAAAATCTTTTTTGAACTTAGTCCAACTAGTTATAGATCCTACTGGCAAATTAAAATACCATGTAGAAGTTGAATTTTCGAATGTGTAGGGAAAAAGTATGTAGACTACATCTTCATGTTGAACGTTCATCATCTTGATCACAAGTATGAATTTGTTGATATGATCTTCAGGTAAACCTGAAGTCTCAGGATCATACTTGGGGAGCATCTTTTCTGTGTGTCAGGGAAGATTATGTACTTGTCCGGGGACAACCACGATGTCTCCAACCAACCAAGGTTGGTTGTCTTGGAGTGGCATTTCCCTTTCCTCCCCATGATCATTATTACCTTCCATATCTTCAGAATCCGAGTTGAGCTCCTCTTCTTTCGAAAAATAGTTTCACTCAGAGATATTGTCGGCTGGCGTTTCGGGTATTAGATCAAGAGGTTCTTGGATTTCGGTAATCGAAAAATCTATCAAGTCTTCTACGGAGTGTATGAAAAATTATTCGGAAGTACTAACCATTGGTAGACTTTGTTGTTTTCTTAGAGGAAGGATTGGAGCTAAGGGAAACGCACCGATTTGTCAGGCATAGACTCTAGTGATTCTCCAGAACTGATTCACTTCCTCGTGAGGAAGGGCGTAAGGTATTTCAGGGTGAAAAGGTTCTTCCTCGGGCTGGGGTGAGTTACCCACTTCGGGAGTACTCAGTAAGCATGGGTTGTCTGTTGAATGACTAGCCATGCATGTGGACCATTACGAATCTATAGGCTATTCAAAATACTATATAAATCATATACTCAATCATTCATTCTTAGGCCCTCCTTCTAGCACCAATTCTGTTGATGGGTCTTATATCCCTTGACTCGACAGCAGGAACCAAACCCACCACCGAGGCCCAAATAGACTCTGCAATGTTTAATATGGAATGGTTCTCCAAATCTTGCGATCTAGCCAATTTATCGATGGGCTTTATGTTTTCTTGTGAAGGATCTTCCTTTAGTTAAGATAGTTCTTTTTCTGTACTTCTCTTGGGTGGGGCTGGTATGAGAGATGTAAGCTAGTATAAATCAACTTGAAAAATAATAGGACAAAATTTTAACAATTGGGAAGAGGTCGAGCTTGGGATAATCCATTGCTCAAACATGTAGACAGAGATTATATGCCAAAGGGTCTAGTAATAATACATTAACCAAATGAGCATCCAATCATTGTATTAGAAAACTAATTAATAGAAAGAAAACACATATGTAATCAAGATCACGGTAATAAAAATAATTCATCTACCATAACATTCATCACATAACAACACAATGATTTTATCTTCATCATTAAAGCAAAGAACATCAAAACAATGCACCAGATAACTTGACAACAAAATCAATTACTCTTACTCATTTACTGCATCATTATTGGAATAGGATAGGAAGTAATTCTTCTCCAACTCCAATCACATACATATGATGAAAATAGCTTGTCTTTGGTCCAGAAGGACTTCTTAGTTTATATCAGTCTCAAAATAGTTATCAACAACCAAAAAGAAAGAGTTCTTACAACAACCATCGACCTTCGACTAATTGGTCGATGTCCTTATTTATAATATAAAATTCAATCGAAATTAACGGCTAAGTACAGTTTGAACCAAACAAAAATCACCACGTGGTGTTATCATCTAACGGTTTCTTCAGCAATCCACTCGAGATATTTCTTGAAAAGGGTGACTCCTTTCATATTCAGACCAGATGATAAATAGTGCTTCACAAATGTTGGCCCATGAAAATCTGTGTTGTTCCATTGGAGATGCATATATCCCCCTGATG
This sequence comes from Picea sitchensis, assembly GCA_010110895.2. NCBI lineage: Eukaryota > Viridiplantae > Streptophyta > Pinopsida > Pinales > Pinaceae > Picea > Picea sitchensis. Next base: position 31,650 of record SNQJ01S0052554.1, read on the forward strand.
TCTATTGCATGTGCTCGGTATTTTGTTAAACTGAAGTTCAATTGATGAAGCATGGTTTGGGTTCTGATCGGATGTTCTGCAAACTATTTTACTTGCCCTAGACTTGCACCGGTTATCTTTGTGAATTCTTTGGTCCAAAGTGAGTCATGTTCGGCATATAACTGGAACACGTCACTCAGGTTGATAAATTCATCGGGGGTGCCAAACTCGGGGTGCCCGACATTATTCATTGCTCCGATGATTCAATTTCAGTGTTTATTTTAGTTCTTTGGTGAGGTCACAGGATGAGCTCTGTTTGGTAGTCGGGGGGATTTTTCCTGCAATCAAAGTAGAGGTAGTTTAGTGATTAAGCAACCTAGGATAAGGCATAAATAAATCGAAAATATTAACGCATACCTACGTAGCTCGCTAGTCCCAGTCGTTTTATTACTTACATGATCCCAGAAACTCCTTTGAATGACCTGTGATGATCTGGCTGAAGCCACCACTTCTCTTTAGTTTAAATGAATTAGGCCAGCGTGCCATAGGGTGGAAAATCAAGTACAACAAACATGAGTGTATAAACTGTCATAGTAATCACTTGACCTTTGGGTCTGAAAGGAGGCGTCGGAGATGGGTGTGCACGTGTGTGCTCCCAAAAGGTCGGATACCATAAAGGGGAAGTTGTTAAATGCCTCCAGAATTCATATCACCAAGCGTGTCAAACATCATTACTCAATAACGGAGGTTTGAAAGTTCAAAAAGATAGGAAGGATCATACCGCACGTTCCCTGTAACTCTGATTCAATGACATTTACATGTTGTGGATTGCATTCGTCAGGAAATTGTGGCATGTTGAGTTTCCAAAACATCATTTCACGAGGCGCGGGTGTTTTATTGGCATGCTCTATTTCGCTCCTTCATTTCTCTATAAATTCTAGGATATTTGTGGGGAATGCATACGTCGAGATTAAATCCTCTGGAATTCTGGTCTGGCGAGTGTATCTTGGTGAAGTCTCTCGTAATAGTATTTATCACTTGTAGACGCTTGGGTCCCTACATTGTTGCATCATGGGGTATCCTTCAAACATAGGGCGGGTTCTAAGAGGCATCCAGAGAGCCAGGTCTGAGTCCTAGTGTGCTTGGGATTCTTTCTTATTGGCTTCCTAAGTAGTTGAAACTCTAACATGAGGTACAGGCATTTTCTTGGAGATGACATCAACATCTCCAGTGGAGCTTATGGTGTAAAAAGGTATGTCTGAAAGAGCCATGCTGGGAACCGTGCCTTCTCTGGGACCGAAACCATGGAGAAGAGGAAGACCTAGGAAAGATACGAAAAAAGGAGAGGAGGACCACCTCCTGACTAGGCTGAGTGCACATCCATCCCCTAAGGAGACTGTGATGCTTACCAATAGGTCAGAGTTGATTAGGACTACCGGTAGAGGAGGTGGGAAATGAAATGGAAGGGAAAAATCCTTTGACACTTCTGTCGATAGTCCTGCTCAGCAGTTAGAGAAGGCTCAACTCACAATAGCCGAACTCTACAAAGAAAATAGAGAGATGCGACGTTAGTTGGCGGCAAAAGACCAAGAGACATCGTCGTCCCAGGGTTGTGAAGGAAGCACAGTTTGGCTGCAAAGATGACTTCGGGAAGCGCAAGATACAATTGTGAAGTTGCACGTGGCACAGTGGATGGAGGGAGAAAAGAACATAGTGTAAGGCACGAGTAGTAACCTGGGGAAAGGTTTGTGTGTAGGGGATGCATAATGGGCAGTTTTGTGCCTTGTACTTTCCTAAGTGACTCTTGCTAAATTCTTCTTTTGCTCTTTTGTTCCAAATATATTTTTGGTCTCACTGCCACCGGGCCAGTTGGTCGCGGCATTGGCGTGGCTTATTGTATGTGATCTGAACTTGACAGGAACCTTTAGTGCAATAATGACAGTGTTTTGAATGTACTGCACTTTCTTTTAAATACAACAATTAACCATGTTCTCTCATCTGAGTCTTTTTCACCTAAAATATTAGATTCTTGTGATCATCATTTTTACACTCTGTGTTTGTTAATACTTTCTCTTGTAAAATTTTAGATGTCCATTGATGCTTCTGTGGCGTTACCAACCCTGGATCATTAGAAAAAATTTAATCCTAAAAACAAAAGGTATTCGGCTAGTGGGTAAGGGTCAAATTTGGGATCTCACTCGCGTCAAAAGCGCTAAGAAAGATCAGTCTCCAAGACTGTCAATACTGGGTGGTATTGGGGTTATTGTTACAACAAGAAATTAATCATTTTTCAATCGCCTATGCCGAACTTGTTTTGGGGGTGCGACGGTCGACAATGTCACTCTTCTTTATGCGCGACGCTTACTGTTACACCTTTCTGCCGAAATTGATGGATCGATCTTCAACGAGATCCTTCCTGAGGCCTATTCATAGAAAAGAAACACTTTCATCGTCCGACGCCGATGAAGTTCGACGCTCAACTATTTTGACTTCTCAGATGATTTTCATCACCTTTAACTTTACCGATGCCGAACTTCTGAAGCGAGTCAGGGAAAATTCTGGGTCACCGATTCCTTGAGTAGTTGTTAAGTCTCTTTTAGAGTTAAGATAATTATTTGTTGTATGTTCAAGTGAACTTTAATCAATTCAAACATGAAACACATAATATAAGAGAAAGTATTAGTTTCATACCGAAGAGAAAACAATCAAAATGTAAAATATCGGGTGGTACCCAAAAGGAAATGGTCACGGACCTTTTAGGTTGTGTTGAGTGCTCAACAGGTCACTGTTTACATCTACTAAATGGTATGTTTACAGTTTGTTTATATTCTCTGTTATGAATTTGTTTCAATGCTTTATGGGTGTGATTTCATGTTGAATGTATGGAGCATGTGAGAGGGAGATTATAAGTTTCAATTTCTTCTCCTCCTGAGAATTCCTGCAAGGACTGTAGTAAAGGTCCACAAGGAGTCCATTGACAAGATTCTGAGTTTTACCTCAGAAAATCTTAGGAGAGATAGAGTTGTTCTTATACCAACAAAAGTGCAAGTATAGAACAGAGCCATGCAAGGTGTGCACATGCCAGGTTGAAGTCTTAGAATTTTCCAACCCAAGGGAGCGGTTGAAGAACTTCTATCGCAAGGAGTGCGCAGAGTTGGAGAGTTTGGATAATTGAAGATTATCATGAAGGCCGCAAGGAGTGCGTGCAATAATCCCTTAGAATCCTTGAGTTTGAAGCTAGAATCAAGCTCAGGAGGGATAAAGACTTGGAAAGTTCAAAGGAAGGATGAGGGTCGAAGTCACCTCGTAGAAACCAAGATCAGGAGGAAAGACGCCAAGTTATTTGGCAAGCAATCTTTGAGAACTTGAATGAACGATTGGAATTCTCGGAGGGAGAAACATCTATTTTCCTTGGACCATTGGATTTAGTAGATCAACAAAGAGGATAAGACCAAGTTTCTTTCAACAATCGCAAACTCAATAAAAGCTATGGTGATTTAGAAAAGATTTTTCTAAAGCTTCACTTCATAAAAATTCTTAACAAAACCTACTAATTCCTCACCTTTCTTATTGGTGCATAATTTGTTTTTTCTCAATAGAGTTTAGCCATGCTTATCATCATCATACTTGTCATATATATACATATGGAAGCACACCATCATAAATCCATCTTAAATTATTTTAGGTACAAAGAGATTTACATCTCTTTTTGTTTTTACATACCTTGGTACTTAAGATGGATTTATGATGGTCGAAATCCAATTAATTCATTTTGAGTTATTAAAAAATTGTTTATTGACTTCATTAATAAGCACAAAAATTCAATCTTTCTTGTGAGTCATTTTTTACATCCNAATAATGTGAAGCTAAGATGGATTTATGTTGGTTAAAATCCAAATTAATTCGATTTGATTTGTTAAAGAACTATTTATTGACTTATTTAGTATGTGGACAAATTCAATGTTTCTAGTGATTCTATTCTTTTTCACGAAAAGTAAAATTTACCCCTGTTCACTAGGTTTTTAAAATTTATCATAATTTTGATTATTTTAGAATTAAATATCTTTTAAAATTAAAAAATAAATTAATAAAAATCTCTTTTAATTTTTTGGAAATTACAAAAGTTTCGTAAATAGTAAGTTACTGGATTGATCTATCTAAGTTAAGTATCAAACCTGAAAATTCAATCTTTGGTGGGAATTTCAAATTATTATTTCTAGTCAACTTAAATATGAGAGTTTGAGGGATAGCAGATGTGAATTTTTAAGGAAGCTCCCATTCCAAACACAAAACTTTTGTGAGAATTTTTAATTATTTTGGGTCAACTTAAATATGAAAGTTTGAAAAGATAGAATATGTGAATTTTCAATCCTCGGCTCCCATGTCGAGTAAAAAACTAAATCTTTGGTGGGTATCTCAAATAACTTCTTGTCAACACAAATATGACCGTTTGAATAGATAGAAGATGCCAATTTTGGGGTTCTAATTGAATATAGATATGTCAGTTCTAGTATCTCCTCCTTATATATGCCGTTGCATCTACTCTTCCCACATCAACACGGTCCCGTCTCAGTGTGAGGTTCAACTGTAGAACCCAATCAAACTTTGTGTCCCCTGTTTTGGTTGAAAAATCAAAACAAATTGCAGGTTGTTATTATTATTACAGTTGAAAATGGCATGGCAAGGTATGCTTTTATACTCGACCACTTCAATGTCAATTTTTAAATTAAATCCAAAGATATTTTAGTGGTGTTAATGTATATAATTTGCAGAGGAGTGGAATGCGTATCGTGCGGAGGCAGAGAAAGACATGGTATATTACTCGGACGATGAGGTAGACGGTGACGAGTGGAGCTCAAACGAGAAGGAAGACCATTAGATCCCGAGGACTGTGATTCATCGATTGGGTGCTCTAAAATATCGGCATTTTGGAAGTCGGGAGTGTGGAGGAAGTTTTTTTAGGAATCACGAGATGTGAAATCTCGATAGGATAAGGAAGAATCTGGAGGATTGGATCACGGGGAATCAAGAATGTTGATCTGAAAAAGTGGTCATCGTGATTTCAGATTTCAAGAGAAGGGGAGATGGCCACTTCATAAATTCCTGATACGTGAAATCCCGATGCGATCTGGACCATCAAATCGTGGGAGAATTGGGACCATTGATCTGTGGCGGGGAAATTTTGGCATTTTGGATATCGGAAAAAGGGAGAAAAGTCACTTTACAACATCCTGACACGCGAAATCCTGACACGCTCAAAGGTTGCGCCCCAGGTCATAGCCGAGGGTCACATCAAGAGAATTTAAAGGAGGAACTACAAACCATTATCCATTTTGGGATTTTGGGAATCAGAGGAGTCAGTGTGCCTTGCAACAGAAGACCCAACATCATGAAACCCAACGTGCCTTTTTGGGGCTAAAGCTATGGTCACGTCGGTGTTCACGTGGAGTGGAGGCTTGTGCCTAAGTCCATGTTCACGCAGGCGGAGCTTAGAGAAGGACCTGTGGTCATTTAGTTTTGAAGGTTCCAGCAGGGACCGAGGAGCTATTTCCTCTCAAGAATTTTAAGATCCTAAGACCATGAGGTCAACAGACCCTTTTGAGGTGGGGGTCTGCGTCAGGTGGTATCAATGCTTACAACTTTTTTTTTCTGTAGAGGGAAGACAGGGGATAGTTGTGATTGAATTCTGCATGGACAGATTCAAGCAATGTCATCGAGGAGACTTCAAGAGAGACCCATGCCCGATCCATCTGTAGAAAGGGAAATGAGATAACTTCATGCTCAATTGGATGCTATGGAGACAACACAGAGGAGAACACCTGATACTAGAGATATCAGTGAGGCCGAAAGTGAGAATGAATCTGGAGCCGAAGAATAAGTTGTAGATGAAGATGCTGCAAAGGAATGTCTATTCAAAGATATTGCAAGAATGGAGGGTAGAGAAAAAGTGGACATCCCGATGTATGAAGACAACTTAGACATTGAGGAGCTACTAGATTGTTTTAGATCTCTAGATAAATACTTTCACTATGAGGATATCGAAGAAGATAAGAAAGTAAAGAACGCAGTCACTATACTGCAAGGGTATGCACCATTGTTGTGGGATGAACTACAGGATGACAGGCATTGCAAAGGAAAAGAAAGACTCAAAAGTTGGGACAGAATGGTAGTGAAGATGAAAGACAAATTCATACCCAGAGATTACCAAATCAATCTCTTTTGAAGAATGCAAAATTTGAGATAGAAAGGGATGACACAGAAGGAATATACCGATGAATTTTACAGGTTAAACATTAGAGCTAGTCATCGCGAGAGTGATGATGAAAAATTCGCCAGATACATGAATGGCCTAAGATATGAGATTCAGGATGAGATGAGCATGGTGAAAATCAAGAATGTAGAAGATGCTTATCAGATTTATTTAAAGGCAGAAGTGAAATTGCCCTGAAAGAAAGGTAAAAGGGGAAGAGGTAGAAGTTAGAGTAGAGGCAAAGCAATTGCCCAGGACAGAGTACAGAAGCTCAAGGATGAAGAAAAGAAACCTGATAAGCACCCAGAAAGGGGAGGAAGTTCACTAGGAAGACAATATGCTGATAGGAACACTTTTCCTCGAGCAAGAGGAAGAGGAAGAGGCAGAGGAGGTGAAATAAAGTGTTTTGTTTGTGGAAAGATCAGACACAAATATTTTGAATGTCCAGATAGAAAAAGATATGGAGGAGGCAAAGATCACATTTCAGAAGCGCAAAGGATAAATGTTGAGGCAGAAGATGCAGAAGGTGGAAGATTCTTAATGATGAAGAAAATTCTCTTGAAACCAGAGAAAGAAGTGGAGAATCCAGTCCAGAGGAACAATTTGTTTAGAACTGCTTGGAAGACCAAGGATAGGGTATGCAAGGTTATAGTTGATAGTGGAATCATAGATAATTTAGTATCCACAAAGATGGTGGAAAAGCTAGAATTGGAGACAGTTGCACATACAAGCCCATTCAATGTTTCGTGATTGCAAAAATGACATTAGCTAATAGTCACTAAACAATGTTTAGTTGAATTTAAGATAGGGGGATATAGAGATGAGATATTATGTGATGTTATTCTCATGGATATCTATCATCTTTTGTTGGGGAGGCCTTGGAAATATGACAAAAATTTTATTCATGATGGAAGAAAGAACACATACACCTTGGAGAAGAATGGTAGGACACATATATTGTTGCCAATGGAAGACAAGAAGGTGAAAGAAGAAATAAGCAATAATATACTTCTCATGAGTGGGAAGGAACTTCTGGATGAAGTCAAGAAGGATGAATAAATGCAGTTTGATGTGGTGAGAAAACCTAGAGTCATCTTGAACAATACCTCAATAGATGATCTACCTGAGAATATTCAGGAAATGATGGAGAATTCCATTGATGTAGTGGTGGACAATTTACCTTGTTCATTTCCAAACATCAGGAGTATAATCCATCACATTGACCTTGTACCAAGGGCCAAGGGCGAGTTTTCCAAACAAATAAATGTACATTCTCACACTGCAAGAGAATGAAGAGGTCAAGAAGCAAGTCCAAGATTTGATGGACAAAGGGTTTATTAGAGAAACCCTGATTCCATGCATTGTACCTACAGTGTTAAGAAAGATGGTGGATGGAGGATGTGTACAGACTCGAGAGCTATAAACAAAATCACCATCAGGTATAGACTTCATTTACCAAGGATGGATGACTAGATGGATTGATTGAGTGGACCAAATGTTTTTTCAAAAATTGATTTGAAAAGTGGATATCATCATATTAGAATGAGGGAAGGTGATGAATGGAAGACAACATTCAATACGAATGAAGGATTGTATGAATGGCTTGTCATGCCATTTGGCTTGACGAATGCGCCAAGTACTTTTATGCTATTGATGAATGAAGTCTTGAAAGATTTCATTGGGAAGTTTGTAATTGTGTATCTTGATGATATACCGATCTTTAGTAAGACTGAGGAAGAACATTTGAGACATTTAACTTTAGTAATCAGGAGGTTGCAGCAAGAGAAGTTGTTGATAAATCTGAAGAAGTCGTCTTTCATGAAGACATAACTCATTTATTTGGGTTTTGTGATCTCTTCGAATGAGTTAAAGATGGATCATGAAAAGGTAAAAGAAATCAAAGAGTGGTCGTCGCCAAGTAATATATTTGAAGTCAGAAGCTTCCATGGATTAGCCAGTTTTTATAGGAAGTTCATCAAAAAATTTAGTGGAATTTGTGCACCAATGATGGACATAGTCAAGAAAATACATAAATCTTTTCATTGGACAGAGGAAGTGGAGAAAGGTTTCAAGTTGTTGAAAGAGAAGATATCTGGACAACCAGTTCTGGTTCTTCTAGACTTTAGTAAAACATTTCAAGTGAGATGTGACGCAAGTGGATCTGCAATTGGAGCAGTCTTAAGTCAAGACAATAGACCAGTTGCATACTTTAGTGAGAAATTGAATGAGACCAACAAGAAATATTCCACGTATGATACAGAGTTTTATGAATTCATACAAGCATTGAAGAAATGGAGGCACTACCTGGTTCCGAAAGAGTTTTTTTTATATAGCGACAACCAGGCCTTATAGTTTATAACTAGACAGGAAAAACCGAACCAGAAACATGCAAAATGGGTTGAATTTATGCAGAAATTTACCTTTGTTATAAAGAATATTTATGGAAATGATAACAAGGTTGTTGATGCATTGAGCAGGAAATGTTTGATTCTACAGGAGTTTTGTGTGAAGACCTTAGGTTTTGATAGCCTTAAGGAAATGTAAAGAGATGATTCATATTTCAAGGATGATTATAAAGCATGTGAGAATCCTGTTCTGAGAGACAGAAGCCAATGGATTGAATATTTAATTCAGGATGGATTGTTGTTCAAAGGAAATAAGTTGTGTATCCCAAAGAGTTCCATGAGATAAAACGTTTTGAAGGAAAATCAAAGTGGAGGATTGGCTGGACATTTCGACCATGATAAAACATTTGCGCAACTGAACAATTTGTATTATTGGCCAGGGATGAGGACGGATGCTAAGAAATTTGTGAACAGATGTAGAATTTGCCAGCACGCAAAGGGGAAAAGACAGAATACTGGGTTATATTAACCATTTCCAATACCAAAGAGCTTGTGGGATGAGGTAAGCATGGATTTTGTGTTAGTACTACCGATGACACAAAGAGGTTGTGATTCCATATTCGTGGTAGTTGAGAAATTCTCAAAAATGGCACATTTTATTCCATGTCAGAAAACCAGTGATGCAACACACATTGCAAACCTGTTTTTCAAAGAAGTTGTTTGAATTTATGGTTTACCGAAGAGTATTGTTTTAGACAAAGATACCAAATTTGTTGGTCATTTCTGGAGGACACTATGGAAAAATCTAGGGATGAATCTATCTTTTAGCTCAGCATATCACCCTCAGACGGATGGACAGACTAAGGTAGTAAATCGAATCTTGGGAGACTTATTGAGGAGTTTAGTAGCTGAACATCATAGTCAGTGCGATCAGATTCTACTACAAGTGGAATTTTCATATAACAACTCATCTAACCAGAGCACAGGACATAGCCCATTCTAGATAATGTATGGAATGCAGCCAAGAGGAGTATCTGAGTTGAGAGACTTAGAGAAGAATGAGTTTAGAAGTGTTGGAGGAGAATACTTTGCAACAAATATGCAGGAGCTCCACAGTAAGATTAAAGAGTAATTGCAGAGTTCCAACCAGGAACACAAGTGCAGAGCAGATCAACACAGAAGATAGATTCAATTCGAAGTGGGAGATTTGGTCTTAACACACCTTAGGAAAGAAAGGTTCCCAAGGGGAACACATAATAAACTAAAGATGAAAAAGATAGGGTCGTGTAAGATTTTAAGAAAATTTGAGGCAAATGCTTATGATATAGAATTTCCATATGATGTGGGCATATCACCCATATTTAATGTAGCAGATCTGTATCCTTACAGAGCAGATGAAACAGATGGGGCAAAGAATCAAAAGGAAATCCAGTGGGTCAAGTAGATGCCTATAGCTAAAAAGCCACAGATGGAAAATATCATTGATCATAGATTTGGTAAGAATACCCGGAGGAAGACATATTTTGAATATTTGATAGAGTGGAAGGGACACTCGATTGAGGATGCTTGTTGGGAAAGAAAAGTCGATATCTAGAAACATGGATAGATGGTGCAAGAGCTCATGGTCAGGAGTCCATGAATTTTTCAGCTAGAGGAGTATGATGCAGAAGCATCGCAAGAAAGCACAAGTGGAGGACAACTGGATACGCACCAACGCACATTTTGAAATTTAAATATGAAACATTAATGTAATAGTTGGGAGGATGTAATTTTTCTTAATTTTTTGGGGGATTGTAATGCAAATCTTGAGCATTGCTCTCATCTACCAGTTGGAGGCATTTAATGCAATACATTTAAAGTAGTTGTAGGCTTTAATTTCGATAAGATAGCTTAGAGTTATAGGAGGGAAAACTCAAGAAAAATCCCTCATAGATGTATTGTATCAAAAGAAAAAAAATTCAATTGTAAGAGCTGAAGAGCATGAGTTGTAGAGCAAGAGAGCATAGGAGAGAATAGAAGAATATGGATTGTAGAAGTTGTTTGAGAAGATAGAGGTTGTTATAGAAACCATGTACAGAAGAACTTGAATTAATATAACAATGATTTGATCTAATTTCATGGTGTTGTTATGGTTATTGTTTACATCTATTAAATGGTATGTTTACAGTTTTCTTATATGCTCTGTTATGCATTTGTTTCAATGATTTATGTGTGTGATTTCATGTTGAATGTATGGAGCCTGTGAGAGGGAGAGTATAAGTTTCAATTTATTCTCATCCTGAGAATTCCTGCAAGGAGTGTAGTAAAGGTCTGCAAGGAGTGCGTTGACAAGATTCTAAGTTTTACCTCAGAAAAGCTCAGGAGAGATAGAGTTGTTCTTATACCAACAAAAGTGCAAGTATAACATAGATCCGTGAAAGGTGTGCACAGGACAGGTTGAAGTATGATACTTTTCCAACCCAAGAGAGTGGTTGAAGAACTTTTGTTGCAAGGAGTGCACAGGGTTGGAGAGTTTGGATAATCAGAGATTATAGTGAAGGCCGCAAGGAGTGCGTACAAGAATCCCTTAGAATCCTTGAGTTCGTAGCCAGAATCAAGCTCAGGAGGGATAGAGACTTGGAAAGTTCAAAGGAAGGATGAGGGTCAAAGTCACCTCGCAGAAACCAAGCTCAGGAGGAAAGACGCCAAGTTATTTTTCCAGGAATCTTTGAGAACCTAAATAGACGGTTGGAATTCTTGGAGGGAGAAACACCAATTTTCCATGGACCATTGGATCCAGTAGATCAAAAGAGAGGATAAGACCGAGTTTCTTTCAACACTCACAATCTCAGAAGAGATAACATTTGTTATATCTCGAGGAGTATGAACCGTCGATTGGGTTCTCCGAAATATCAGCATTTCGGAAGTCGGGAGTGTGGAGGAAGCATTTTTCAGGAATCGCGAGATGTGAAATCCCGATAGGAGAAGGAAGAATATAGAGCATTGTATCACGGGGAATCAAGACTGTAGTGTACCCTTTTACTACCCAGGTTTCCCAACCTCTCAGTTTACCATTCTATACATGAATTATAAACAAATGCATTTAACACAATTAAACACACTTAAAACTCAGAGTAAACCATATCTGGTTACTGCTATAATTAAATATTCCATAGCATTCAACAATAACTCTTTTACACAGCGGAAAACATGATACATGAATCAACACAATCATGCCAAACGTGTTAAAACATAATTCAGAATACTTATCTTTTATCAGCTGGAGAAATCACCAACCAAGTGCAGGCCTTCCACGAACTTCCCAGCCTTAGACCACACTGTTCATCAGATCAATAGTAGGTCACCCCCGAGCTGGGACCGAGCTCCACCCCAAGGCAAGGAATCCTAGGCTAGGTTGAGGTTACAGGGAAGATAGCAAATACACATTCACCAGGGAAAAATCTCTCCCAGGAATCTCCCACGCTCACTGCCCACAGACCCTCATTCCCCACATGCCTGTTCCACCCCAGGAGAGTGCACCTTCTCTGTCACCTAGACAGTCCTTCGGCTGCCAGTCTCCCTTACCTTGGCTTACAGGAACAGGCCGGACTAGAATTCTCCGGGATCTATGGAAGCTACAGGGTTCCTTCCAGGAGTCCTCTTCTCCCTCTGTGCACTCCCTCACCTGGAGGAGTCGCTCACAGGCCAACAAGCCTCACGCAGTCCAGTACTATGCAGTCACAACAATCCACAGGAAACACAGACAAATGCTTCCAACAACTGGCTTGGAAATCACAGGATGATCTCACGGTGATGAATTCGGAGCAGGCTTCACGCACAGGCTAGCTCAGTTCTCCCATACAATCACAGGATGCTTCCACTCGAGTTCAGCACAGGGAATTCTAGTTCAGGAATGTGTTTCGAGGTTGCCTAGAACAGACACAAACTCATAGCTCTGGAAAGGGTATTACATGGTTTTCCTCTGGCAAACACCGCCAACAGTTTCAGAGATGAATCTGGATATCCGACAGAGGTCGTACCGGTTCCACGCACCGAGGTTCGGTTCCCGAATGGAGGAGAGTCCCCACCCACGGTTTAGTTCAAGGCTTATATTTGCATGCACCAGGGTTGACACTTGTCACCCTGGGAACTGCATGCGTTCCATCCATACGCCTTCTTCCCACCACTTGGGGAATCACGGGTCTTGCAAAAAGGACTTAGGATAAAAGAATGTGCACATGGATTTTTAGGAAAAATACTAAAATAT
>SNQJ01S0052555.1:19252-40917 GCA_010110895.2 Picea sitchensis
TGAAAGTAGTATTCTATTGATAAATTTGAGTTATTAAAGTTGTTGTTATGAGAATCATTATGATGCTAAGAAATTATTGTTTCAGCTATATAATAAATTGTTTATGGAAATAAATACTGTTTAGAATAATTTGGGATGTTACAGTTTTGTACATCACATTGCAATGTATGGTTTTGTACATCACATTGTGTTGGAGGGTTCTGTGAGGCAGATTGTGACATTGGCATGTCTTCATAAGATTGTGACATCGATTGGCATATGTTCATCATATTGCGACGTTGGCATATGTTCATCAGATTGTGACATCGAGAAATGTCAATGACATTGTGACATCGTAGGTATTTTATCATAGTTTATTAGATCATAGGTAGTTTATGTTTAATTGCATGAGAGGTAATTTATGTTGAATCAATTTGTTTTTTAAAGATTTATCACAGTTTATTGGATCATAGCTAAATTAAAACTTTGTTATTGTTTAAGATATTTATATGAAACATTTTTTCAAATTACTTGCATAAAATATTTCATCAAAATTTATTAGGCTTGAATATAAGAATACAAATGTTATAATGGAAACCAAATGAACAAATGTAAATGAAGAATTGGAGTCTTTTTCATTTTCTCAAGGTTGATTTGAGTGAAACACTAAATCAAACTAAATCATGTACTTTGAATTATTCTATAGTTATTATACTTGAAACATTTTTTTTGAAAAATCTATAATTTAACCTTATTTGTTGATTTTTTAAAATTATTAATCACTATGAAAAAAATGAAATTATCTGAATATTTACATAGATTATGTGAAGAAATACATGTAAATATTCAATTCATGTAACTTGCTATAAATGATGATGGTATCCATATAAATAATAGATTAATAGCCATGTCCTAGTTTACCTTTTGAAAAATCCCTATAACAAAAATGAACAACCACTTTTAAATGTCATTCTATGATATATCATAGAAACATTATGGAAATTAGCAACAATCAATTATTTCTTTCTCTTAAATTTTAATAAATGAATTGATGTAATAACCTTTAGTTTTACTTTTAAAAAATATAAGTTAAAAATTTATATTTTTTTATTTTCAACCATTTTATCGATACTTAATATATGTTAGAAAAAATAAAAATAAGTATATTTAAAAAAAAACTCAAATATACATATATTAAAAAATCATCATTTAAAAAAATTAAAACTCAAATAAAATCATCATTTAAAAAAATTGGTATATGTTTATTGGTATATTTAAACACAAGTCAACATATATAAAATAATATGTGTATATATGTAAAGTAACGCATCATAAAACACACGCATGGTAAAAGAATATGTGTATATATGTAAAGTAACGCATCATAAAATTTAAAAAATGGTATATTTAAATATAGGTCAACATATATATACATATATCATTTTAAAAATCTGTAAATGAATTAAAATAATCAATTTAAAAACAAATAAAAAAATTTAAACTTATCATTTATAAACTTAGCATATAAAACGCAACATATAAACTGGTCATTTAAACATATAAATGTATCATTCATAAAAGCTTGTCATTCAAAAATTTAAATGTATCATTTATAAACTTAGCATATGAACAAGTAATTTAAACACAACATATAAATGCATCATTTAAACGCAGGCATCATTTAAATCCATAAATCATAAACAATAAATTGTCCTTCGCTTGCTCATGTTACAATGTGTATCAACCTAAATCTAAATTGTAAACAGTAAATAAAAAACCTAAATCCAATGTGTCCAATCCTTACAAGTTACAATAACAACAACCAAACTCAGAAATCGAAATTGTAAACTCAGAAATCGAAATTGTAAATAGAAAACAAAAAAAACCTAAATCGTAAACATTAAATCATCATTCTCTTGCTCATGCTCCAATGTGTCCCATTCATGCGAGCAACAAAAATAGAAGTATATGGTCACATAAATATGCGAGTAACTACATGACCATAAATTTAAAATGGAACACCACAAAAACGCTACTACAATATGAAACGCTACTAAAATATGAAACGCCCGCCACCAAAATGCAAGTTGTCATCCAAGAAATAGGTGTGGAAGTGGATATGGTGAGATTTGACCCCGGCCATCCATCCACACCCGCCATCCATCCGTAAAGGAAATGAAAAAGGTGAGCGCTCTTTACATATTAATCTTGCTTAATCAATTAAACATGGCAATCAATGGATAGGGAAGTAATTCCTTAATCATATTAAGTAAATGTGAAAAAGTAAACAAGGAAAACGTACGCATTCATAAATGCAAGGAAGTTATGAAATTAAATCTCATTTATTGATTTGGAAAAGAATATGCCAGCGTCTTTAATTGTTGGCCATAATATTGAAATTTATAATTAAAAGGTTGATTAAACCATCAATTTCAATAGGGGATGCCTATCGGCCTAATTATATGCATAGAAATGAAATGCATTATACAATAAAATATGGAAGATATTATAAAAATAGTTAACATTAAAAAAAATATAGTAATAGTAAATCTAATGATTTAAATAATAATTAATCAATTTTTTTTATATATAAATAATATTAAAAATATATATCAACTACTAAAAGAAGATGAATATAAGGTAATTTTTTCTAGAATAAGATTTTAATTTTTGTTTTTAATAAATCCATATGATCCATATAAAGCATACCAATGTAGATCTATCTTAATTCTAGACTTTCAAAGCATTGAGAGATTTGCATCTCAATTTTGTATCCCTCTTGATTCTTAATAGATCTAAGGCTAAAATGGATGTAAGATCATAGTTATTTATGTATGGTTGGGTGTTATAATAAAGACATAGGATAAGAATTGTCCAAAAGCATCCTTTTTTGGGTATAAAATATGGTAAAAATCAATATTTAAGTGCTCATTATAATTAGATTCTCCATATCTCGGTTTTTGTTTTTACTTTAGAACCAAGCCTTCGAAAAAATAATGTAAAACCACCTCCAAATCCTCTAGAGATAGTTAGTCTACATTTGACACTCATTTAGGAGAGTCCATTGCAAGGTCAACTAAGTGGTCAACTATGGATTTGATTAGGATACCCATTGGATGGTCGAATAAGCATTTAAGTGGTTGGTGAGTTAGAATAGAATGGCCAACTAGTGGGCATAACAAGGAAGAAATTAAAATGTTTGTTATGCTCCCTAACCAATCTATGCTGACCTTGTCTTCTCCACTTTAAGGGAGTTGGTTACATCTTGGTGCTATATAAGTTGGTCCTATTGTTCAATATTTGATATCATGGTAACTAGAGTGAATGTGTTGTGTATACAAATATTTTGGTTTCTCATGCTTCTTTGTATGGTGAACTATGCTTTATTGTGATTAATTGTTGTAACATTGTCTTTGGATACCACCTCTCTTTTGGAATATTATCTCTCTGATGTACCCAACCATTTGATTATCCAATAACGTATCAAAGATAGCAGTTTGAGATATATCTTGTTGTCTACAAGTCTTGTAGAGGTTGGGGATCCTCCCAACATGTTGGATCTATCTAGTAGATTGACATAATATTTCTACTCACAGACTAAATCTAGGTTTAGATCAATAAGCCATAAATGTTATGAATTCTAAACTAGAGCTCGTGGTTGTGAATGGCCACAATATATGGAATTTAGGCACAAGATATATACACATTATTGAAGAGAAAACCACTATGGTAGTTTACAAATACTTTGGTTCTATATCCAAAGCATGACTAGAAGAAGTTTGTCATCAATGGTAAGAAGGAATATGTTGAAGACTCTATTTGATAAAACTTGAGAAAGTCAAATTATGTAGATTAAGAAAGAGTTGATCTCTTGTAGAGGTTGGTGATGCTCCCAACATGTTGGATCTATCTTGTAGATTGACATAGGATTTCTACTCACACACTAAATCTAGGTTTAGATCAATAAACCAGAAATGTTATAAATTCAAAATTAGAGCTTGTGGTTTTGAATGGCCACAATATATGGAATTTAGGCACAAGATATATAAAAATAATTGAAGAGAAAACCACTATGGTAGTTTACAAACACTTTGGTTTTATATCCAAAGAATGTCTAGAAGAAGTTTGTCATCAACGGGAAGAAGGAATATGTTGAAGACTCTATTTGATAAAACTTGAGAAAGTCAAATTATGTAGATTAAGAAAGAGTTGATATCTTGTAGACATTGGTGATTCTCCCAACATGTTGGATCTATTTGGTATATTGACATAGGATTTCTACTCACAGACTAAATCTAGGTTTAGATCAATAAACCAAAAATGCTATGAATTCCAAACTAGAGATTGTGGTTTTCAATGGCCACAATATATGGAATTTAGGCACAAGATATATAAACATAATTGAAGAACAAACCACTATGGTAGTTTACAAACACTTGTGTTTTATATCCAAAGAATGACTAGAAGAAGTTTGTCATCAATGGGAAGAAGGAATATGTTGAAGACTCTATTTGATAAAACTTGGGAAAGTCAAATTATGTAGATTAAGAAAGAGTTGATCTCTTGTAGAGGTTGGTGATTCTCCAAACATGTTGGATCTATCTGGTAGATTGACATAGGATTTCTACTCATAGACTAAATCTAGGTTTAGATCAATAAACGATAAATGTTATGAATTCAAAACTAGAGCTTGTGGTTTTCAATGGCCAAAATATATGGAATTTAGGCACAAGATTTATAAACATTATTGAAGAGAAAACCACTATGGTAGTTTATAAACACTATGGATTTATATCCAAAGAATGTCTAGAAGAAGATTGTCATCAATGGGAAGAAGGAATATGTTGAAGACTCTATTTGAGAAAACATGAGAAAGTAAAATTATGTATATTAAGAAAGAGTTGACCTCTTGTAGAGGTTGGTGATTCTCCCAACATGTTGGATCTATCTGGTAGAATTACATAGGATTTGTACTCACAGACTAAATCTAGATTTAGATCAATAAACCAGAAATGTTATGAATTCCAAACTAGACCTTGTGGTTTTTAATGGCCACAATATATGGAATTTAGGCACAATATATATAAACATCATTGAAGATAAAACCACTATGGTATTTTACAAACACTTAGGTTCTATATCCAAAGAATGACTAGAAGAAGTTTGTCATCAATGGGAAGAAGGAATATGTTGAAGACTCTATTTGATAAAACTTGAGAAAGTAAAATTATGTAGATTAAAAAAGAGTTGATCTCTTGTAGAGGTTGGTGATGCTCCCAACATGTTGGATCTATCTAGTATATTAACATAGGATTTCTACTCACAGACTAAATCTAGGTTTAGATCAATAAACCATAAATGTTATGAATTCCAAACTAGAGCTTGTGGTTTTGAATGGACACAATATATGGAATTTAGGCATAAGATATATAAACATCATTGAAGAGAAAACCACTATGGTAGTTTACAAACACTTTGGTTCTATATCCAAATAATGACTAGAAGAAGTTTGTCATCAATGGGAAGAAGGAATATGTTGAAGACTCTATTTTATAAAACTTGAGAAAGTCAAATTATGCAGATTAAGAAAGAGTTGATCTCTTTAGATCCTCTCTCTTTTGAAATAATTAATGATTATCTATACTATGCGAAGGAAATTCAGTTGAAAGTGGATGAATGTGGGAAATATTTACCTAAAAAAGGTAGTCAGATCATAAAACTGATCCTAATGAATTTGAAGACACTTTATGATGTGTTTTGTTCAACATTTCATGCTAGTTGGACCTTCAGGATAGTTTATGGTAAGAACTATAACATTGAATCCTTATGTGGATCACTAAATACGACACATGAGAAATTTCTTGAAGAATGGAAACTTGAGTTCAGGAAACAAGCCCATT
Source organism: Picea sitchensis (assembly GCA_010110895.2). Lineage (NCBI taxonomy): Eukaryota > Viridiplantae > Streptophyta > Pinopsida > Pinales > Pinaceae > Picea > Picea sitchensis. The sequence continues at coordinate 25,132 of SNQJ01S0052555.1, forward strand.
TAAAGAAAGGAAAAGGTCAACAAAATTATATAAAAAGAGGTTGGTAGCAGAAGAAACGTGACCATGTTGACTAGACTGATGAAAAGAAGGATGTTGATTAGAATTCAACTAAGAAAGGTAGAAAGAATAAAATTTGTTGCTATTGCATGAAATTGGGACACATATATAAGCCTTGCTATTAGAAGATTAAGTAACTAGAGGATAAAGTGAAAAAACTTGAAAGATATGTGTTGATTGGATGAATGACCAACCTAGAAAATCGAACTTGAGAAGGGAAAGTAGATAAGTATATTTTTTTTGTTAGTATGGATCATGCCATGCATGCTCATACTTCTTAAAGTAAATGTATAATTGAGTCTGGTTGCACCCATCACATGGCTATGGATTGTTTGTCTTCTCTCTTTTATCATTTATCATTAAAAGAAGATATATGTGTGTGTGTGTATTGTAGCATATGATTATGCACTTATTGTAGATAGTTGTGGAAATATATAATTTCTAAATGGTGTGATCACTTATGTGTATTATGTACCTAGCCTAAATACAAATCTATTTTCAATACTCCAACTAACCTAGACTGGCAAGAAAGTAGAGTTTTCGCTAGATCGATTTGTTGTGAAGGACATCCATAAAACATTGTTTTTGTTGTCAAAGTTTTCTTATACTCGAAGGACTAATTATATACATTTCATCACATTCCCAAGAAATACCCAAGACCAACTGCACTCATAGTTCACACCAATTACCAAAGCTAACTATGGAATGAATGACTTGCATATTTTAATTTTTTAAGCTTAAACCCAATGATAAGACATGGTATGGTTACTAGCCTACCCACAATTGTTCCCCTTGATGGAGTATGTTAAATATATGTTCTTCAAAAGTTTCATTGGTTTCCTTTGAAACAAGGAAATATATGAATGAAAAAAAACAACAACTAGAACATATCCATAGTGACTCATATTCCATGAAACAAGCTTGAGAAGATGGTGTAATGTAATTATTGACCTTCATCGGTGAATTTTTCCATGTTTTTAAGCCCTAAATCATGGCACATTACCCATTAATTGGGGCATATTACATTAGTATTGTTATTTTATTTATGTCTTCTTGGGTCCATTAGTAGTAATTGCACCTCCTAGTCTCCTATATATACCAAGGAGACCTTTTCATTTGGAATCATCTTGTAATTGTGAATTCTTGTGATGTATAAGGAAGTTTCCCCCTTTAAGAGCATTATTATCTAAATTTATCTCTTTATCAAGGTGTGGAGTACTTATCTTGACATTTTTATGCTATTATTATGTTTGGTTCTTAACATTTGGTATCAGAGCTAAAAAATCCTCCAGACTGACTTCTTCAAAACAAGTCTTCTTGGAATTTTTCCTACAACTTTTTTTTTTCTGGAAGGTTTATGGATATGGAATTTATATTGTGTAGAGGAGAGATATAGATATAAATTGGTTCCAAATTTCATATATTGGTTCTCTATAGTTTTGGAGATACATTCTGTTCAATTTGGGTGTTCGACTAGTCCTGAAACTAGTATGAAGCATGTCTTCTTGGAATTTTCGCTCCCAATTGTTTTGGATTTGTTACAGTTTCTCAAATTTTTACAATATGAAGGAGGAATAGTGAATTATCTTGTGTACAAATTTCATCCCTTGATTCACTGTACTATGAAAGTTATTCTTTGAGGAAATTAGGGTGTTTGGTTGGTCCAGATTTCATTCTAAAACAAGTGTTGTTTGGAAAACTATTATATCTAAAGCTGCAGACCTCCAAATTGAATGAGACATTTTCCATTGGTTAGGGTACAGACCGAAGTCTTACTGGTATAAATTTTAAGTTCTGAAGTGAATACAGTGACACACGACATGTCATACAAGTGCGCTCTCCTGAAAGGAAACAAAATCAACACATCTTGGGAAAGTTATCGTAAAATTCCCTTGGAGAATCCAATATTGGTCTAACCCATGGGGTTGGAAAGAAGACGAATTAGGACACCTAAGGATGAAAATTCATACTCATAAGAGATGAAATTGCAGAGCTACAATAGAAGAAATTTCGACTAGCAGAAGAGTCTCCAAATCATGGTTTTAAAAGGTGCATTTTTTTTTTGGAAATTTTCATATCTTTTTACTAGAATATTCAATTGGGGTGATTAAAAAAATTGGAATAAAGTGGGATAAAAGTATTATCACATACATTTTGAATAATCTTAGGGATTTTTAGGTATAGACGTATTCCAACATCTCTAAAATTAAGAGCTGTCATTACTTGTCAGTGCTATAACCTAAGGACAATGTGGTTCTTCCACATACCTAGAGTACATCGGAAGGCCACTTTCGAATGGTTGCGCATTATACAAACTACTACATATTTGAGATCCCACATACCTGGTGTATATAAGGAGACCCACTAAAATCTTGATACCAAAAGATTAAACCATTTAGTCATGTTGTTGTTATAGTACAACGAGAAGAACACTAGAGGATATTACTCTCTAGTACCTGGGTAGTCAAATAGTATGAATAAGGGCATTCTCAAGCCTCCTTAGTTAGTTCCCTAAGATATTGGGCCTAGTACTATTGTCGGATCCCGCACGTATATCAGAGAGCTATAACACCTAACACTCCCTTGTCTGTGAGGACCTCTGCCTAAGCTAATTAGGAATTCCTACCTTGCAATGATACTTGGCCAACATTCCACCAAAAAAGGGAACTTATACACAAAATAGGCCCTCATAAATTCCTACTTTGACTCTTGATGATGGTGAATAAATGAAGAAGGACATACATGATTTACAAAAGAAGGAAGTAACAAAAGATGTACTAAAAAGGATTATGGATTGCATTGAAGCTAAGCTAGAAGCGATGATGGATACTAATATGGATGGCTTAAAAGGGGAGATCATGGAAGGGTTAAAAAAGTTGTTAATAGAGAGGCCACCTAAAAGTGACAATGTATTGCATGAAATTCATGATGAGGACACAAGTAATATGAATCAATAGTGGAGAAAATCCATCTTTGGTTTGAATACCAACCACTTTCCTAAGATCAATATGAGGAAGTTTGATGGAAAGGATTCAATCACAAGGATACTCCAGATGCAGTAGTTATTTGATATACATGATGTGCCTCGTAGAAAAAAGGTACGAATTGCATCCTTATATTTAGAACCTGATTAGTATGTGTGGTATCGATGGCTTTGTTCTCGCAAATCACTTGTCACTTGGAAAATTTTCATGGAAGAAATGATAGCACACTATGAGGATACAAAGTGAAATACCTTCTTCAGCTAATTGATAAATCTCAAGAAAAAGGGTTGAGTTCTGGAGCACATTGAGAACTTCCAAAGATTGAATATAAAGGTAAGGCATATTCTAGATGACAACTTGATTGACGCCTTCATAGAAAATTTAAAGGATAACATTCAACATGAATTTGGCCTATGGGAACCCAAATCATTGAAGAATACGTTCATGGTGGCCAAAAATGTTGAAAGTAAAAATATGGCTATGTCTACTAGAAGGACCACCCCTAACATCTATCGAGAGAATAATGTTACTTATTCTAAACCACCTCAACCTACAAGGTTACCACCTCAAAAATTGGAGGAAAGAAAAGAAAAAGGTTTATGCTTTAATTGTGACAACAAGTATAGTAAGGGACATAAGTGTGGTGAGAAAAAATTATTCTACTTAGATTGTGAAGAGGAAGAAGAACAAAAAAAAGAACAAGAATCATCTCAATGTAACCACCCTTGCTCACGACTACAAGCGTAGCAGAAGTGTAATTTTTTTTATTTTTTATCTGTGACTGGTGGAATGGACAACTTCTCAAGCTTGCAAGTTTTGAGAATCCTAGAGTTGGGTATTCCTCTTCATTATTATATTTCTCCCCTCATACCTTGAGGTTATTGTTTTTTAAATATCATTAGTTCATTAATTGTTGAAAACAAATCTTGAGCCGACTAATTGATAACTTAAGTTCTCCCAAATTTTCTTTATTAGTCATTTTAATATTTTATGGTCCATGGAATCGCAATCCAAGTCCTTGGAGGTGAACAAATTCATTCTTCAATTTATTTATTTTTTAAAGTCAAGGAGTTTTCTAGTGTAAATACCATATGGGAAAAGAGAGTACTTAATACATTTTGTTTATGTGAATCAACTTATCCTCCATCTACTTTCTGGTTGAAGCTAATAATACTCAAAAGGTTGGACACTACTTGACATTGTGTAAGGTTACTTAATTGGTATAAGGTTATTTCATCATTAAATGTATCCTCCATCTACTTTCTGGTTGAAGCTAATAATAATCCAAAATTTGGACACTACTTGACATTGTGTAAGGTTACTTAATTGGTATAAGGTTATTTCATCATTAAATCAATATGGCTATTTACACTTTAAAATGTGAAAGCTAAACTTTGGGACCTTTGTTTGTTTTACATAATATGCTACATAAATTTCCCTTAATTTAAAAAAGGATCTAGCTTAATCAATATTATATATATAGATATATTATATATATACTGAACTTTCAATTTTTACCCTATAAAATTTTGTATACACGAACTAAAAATAAAATAGAAAGGTGATTCACTATTCATAGAGGGTGGTATTCACAATTTAAAATTAAGATCAAGGGTATCATTGGCTGAATGTTTTTGGTTTGAATTTTTCCTTATTTAGATGGATTATCACTTTAATTGTTTCATTAATACTAAACATATACCACACAATCGACAATTACCCAAAGAAAAAATGAAACCTTATTAAACCCAATAGTTAAGAATACGAGTTTAAGGATCAGGACAAGATTATAACACCATCACTGGTCATAAGCCCCTCCAAAAATGATTGCAAGGTTCACTACCTTAGAACAATAGCTAAGTATCATTAATATCTCTATGAATTTATAAACAAACATAGTCACTTATGAGAAGATATCTGTATGTAACTTCCACTTCTTAGTGATATGTAAATGGGAGTACATGTACATATTGTTAATAATACTAATAATGAATGAAGGGACATTATCATCTATACAAATCATTTATTATATAACAACAATTATCAGTCAGTCGTTGTTAGTAAACAACTAGTCAATTTCATTAATTAAGAAAACAACAATTATTAACGAGTCGTCGATAGTTAACATGTAGTCAATTTCATTGATTATAAAACAATTGTTAACATAAATAAGATTTGATTTGAGTGCGCGTGCAACCACTACCAGGATGATAAATATTTGATTTGGGTGCACATTCTACCACTACCAGGTTCATAACTATCCACCCTTTACAGATGATAGTCGTGGAAGTTCTTTCTTAAGTCATTGTTTGTTAAGTTATTATATGCAAAAAGAAACAACATTGCATCACATATTTCGCTAGCTGGGTCGAAGAAGATAAATACAACCCGTAGTGCACCGCATTAGTAAATTTGCATTCGCCATGATTCATATATAAGCAAAAACATTGTGCAACATCCCAGAAGGGAAATTTACATTTGCCATCATTCATACATAAGAATAAACATTGTCCAAATCGTGGTCAACCCAGCAGAAAACACAGTCAACCATTTACGGAAAAATTCGTTTTCCAAGTCTTGGTCATATCAGCAGCAAACACAGTCTATCATCTAAAACAAACTTATGGTCCAATCAAAAACAAAACACAATCAACCAAAGTAGGGAAAATTGTGTCCCCTCAATAGCAATCACTGTCAACCATATACGCTACCCAATAAGGAGGCAAACATTGTTACAAAAGTTAGAAACATGTAGTAGTTAGTAGGAGTTACTCCAATCGACTGGAATGAGGTAACTTCATGGTAAATTACAGGGGAAGGCGTTGTAACTTCTGGGCTAAAAACGTTGACCTACTGGTCAAAATCGTAGAGATATTAACCTTCAATAAATCAATCGATGAGTTTAAACAGATAAATCTCACAGAGTTTAAAACATCCACAATCTTAATTCTCTTAGATTAATCATTCAATAGAATGCCTAGAAGTAAAATTTTTCTTAACCAATACCCACTGGCTATCTTGAACAAGAAGCATGTATCTTTTTCAAGCACCTGGAAATCCAAACAACTGACCAGAAAAAGGGTTTGCTGGGAAAAATTTCCGCCCCAGTCAACGAAGTGCAGCCAAAAAGGTAGCCATCGCTAGGCAAAAAAACAATATATAAAAACACATGAAGAGTCCAGCAAGATATAAAAACGAGGTGTAAAAAAAAAATGAGTTAACAATGAGCTATAAAAAAAGATCGAGTTTAAAGAAACTTTGCCATCCATCAAATTTTGCAAGGTTAATTAAATGCATAAGGGCGCAAGGTCAACAATCAACCAAGGATGAACAACTAAGGTAGACGGCTGACAAGAACATCCTTCACTCATCATCCACGCATAGAAAAGCAGGGTCTTGAGATCCATAGGTCTATTAACGCTGAAGCGACGACTGTAGATTAGGGTCCTGGATGACTGCTCAGGCACAGACTGATGAGCTAGGGATGAAGGAAAAAATAAACCGTAATCATCGCAATCAATAAACCTCAGAATGATCAAGACATGTAGGGATCGAGGCCATGGGAAATCAATCAACATCAAGATAAGGCTATGGGTAAAATTCAATCATCAACTAGAATGCTAAGACTATCATATTCTTTATTATATTAATCATATAGAGCTGAAAGAAAAAATCACACTAACAATCTACCACACAAAAATAAAAGAAAGCGTATCGTTGTCCAATTGTTCGCTCTGATTTGATGTCTTGCGTGCTCCATGCAACTCTCGCTTGCCGACCGATGAGACTTCACCGGTTCCTCCCATCCAACACTAGGGGTACTCTTCTTCCCCCTTATCCCCTCAAGCCACAAAGGAGCCATGCACACTAACCAGAGAATCTGCTAGCTCCCAGCTTGCCTCGCAAGGCCGAGCTACCACTCCTCACCGAGCTGGGTATCCTAACTCCAACAAGCTAAGTCAGTCAAGTATATATTTTTACAACGTAACATTACACAAAACAAAAGACATCCATCATCCTTCTCCTCCCTCCATTATATAGAGTTTTGAAGTCCCTTACTTTCCCAAAATCCCCTTTTATTTAAAGTTTAATAAATTAATTCATAAAAATCCTCCCCGTACATGTGTCACCCATCCCCTTCATTCCTCCAAAAGCTAATTTCTTTAATTAATTAATTACCCTTATTTTCCTCACCCACCTAGAGTCACTCCTAGAATCGCTCCTAGGTGTCCCCAAATCCCCTTACATGTTTTAATGACTTTCCCCATTATTAATTTGCTAGTTCAGTTTAAAATAGAAAGTTCTTAAATGGTAGATACCTTACTAAGTTTGACTTTCTGCTTTTTCCCTTGTGTTTCCCTTTTCTTTTTATGTTTCCCTCTTTTCCTAGTTCCCTAATTATTTTAGATTTCCCTCTGTCCCCTTTTTATTTAAACTCAAAAAGGCATGTGCAGAAACTTACCCTTTTTCCCTTTTTCTTTTTAATGAATAAATTTTTAAATTATCATAATATAATAAAACAATTATTTCCCTTTTTTTAATTTTATCCCAACAGATTTTTATGAATCAATTAAATTGCTTACTCCCTTCTTGTTACAAAATTAATGAAGATTATCATCATTATTTATTTTATTTTTGTTTTTATAAATATATATTAGACCTAGACTTTTAATTTAGACCTAGACCTTTTATAAATTGCTTACTCCCTTCTTGTTACTAGTATAATTTAGACCTAGACTTTTAATTTTCGTGTTGGGTGACATTTTATTAGGGAAATTATTTTAAAAATTTCTTATCATGTTATTTGTCCTAAGATCATCTAGGTTCATTCATTTATAATTAACAATGCGACATGCCCTTCAGGACGTACTAGGTGCTCCAAGGGTGCCACTCACCTCATCTTTTTTCCTTGCGCGATGTGCCCTTCATGACACACTGCATGATCCAAGGGTGCCAATTGCATCTTTCCATTTTTCTTGTGTGATGTGCCCTTTAGGACACACCACATGCTCCAAGGGTGCCACTCGCCTCTTGACTGACTTGGTAGACATAAAAAAACCCTGGAGTCAATACTCTGCCAGGTGAACTTGTGAGAGACTAAGGGCCTCTAAGGAATAAGGCCCCAGCCTTATTGCGTGCCCCTTAGAATCATCGTGAGAGACTATCATAGCCTGACCTCATGGCATTGTGGGTCCTCTCAAACTAGGTAAACATTAACCTAGAGTTCGAGCCATGATGGGAGTGCTAGTAGGCTATGGCAGGCTTGTTGTGCACACCTCTCCCTCAACATCTCTGCTAGTCGTGCATGACCCCTCTACTCCACATGTGAGTCTGGTCGGGAAGATATCGTCATCCTGTATCATCAACGAATCATGTCAGAAATATCTCCATAATCATATCATCTAATCAAATGCACTAATATCACATATAAAACAATCAAACCCCAATGGTTCACTCCCCGACTTGATCCAGAGTCCAAGGGGTTCCATCGATGCCTCTACATCCTCGAGGTCCAAAATCTCACACACTAAGTAAAACTGAGTCAATAGCACCTCTCTATGTCAATGCATTAAAACAACATGTCATCAACCCATAATGCCTCATAATCAAAATCAAATGTTTTAATAGCATAATAATCCGGATCACTTGTGAGCAAGTGTCCTCAAAGAATAAGTTCGCTCATGACATAGTGGGATGTTACACACACCCCCTCTTTCTCTAAACTCCGTCCCAAAGTTTCACAATATATAAGTGTCGAAATAATGTGTATCACAGTATCATAGATCTATCTATCAAAACAAAAAAAAAGGAAATTGTGGGTGCATATCATATGCATCCTCCCAGGTCACTGAGTGCGGACTATAGTTGTCCCACTGGACCTTGACCTGATCTACTGTTCAATGCCGTAGCTGTCAAATGTGATGATCTAGGATGAGGATCGGCTCAGTCGTGAGCACACCCTCATCCGATACCTGCAAGGAACTCATGTCAATAACATGTGTGGGATCACTAATATAATGTCTCAAAACAGATACGTGAAAAACATCGTGCATACGCCTCAAGGAATCAGGCAAGGCTACTCATTAGCCACGTGCCTCTCTTTTCCACAATATCATAGGAGATAGTTTATCCCCTTTTCCAAACTTGATCGAACTCTTATGCGATTTTCGTTGCAAAAATACTTTATCACCACATCGTAATTACAGTCGACCGAACGTGCATCAACATATCTCTTCTATTGATCTTGAACTTCCTTGATCCCTTGTCTTATAGTTTGGATTTAATATTCCATTCCTTGGATCGCTTCCAGTACCACTAGGACCCTATCCTCAAGACGATCCCAATTCAATGCATTTGACGCAGTCGCCCAAACGAAACTTTAAGGCACCATATTAAATGGTGCTTTGGTAATTGTTGTTATAAGTGAATTCTACTAGTGACAATAATTCTTCCCAATGATTTACATACATGCGCAACATATCCTCCAAGTCGTGGTTCATTCATTCAGTCTGCCCGTCAGTCTCTGGGTGATACGCAATACTGAAGTTAATTTGGGTTCCTAAGGCCTCTTGGAAACTCATCCAAACTCGTCCAGTAAACGTTGATCCTCGATCGAATATAATCCTCTTAGGAACGCCATGCAGCCTCACAATCTCACTGATGAAAACTCTAGCTATGTCATGTGCATGATAAGTCGTACACACAAGAATAAAGTGAGAACTCTTTTTCAGAGTGTCTACTGCTATGAAAATCGAGTCATGTCTCCTTGTCTTCAGTGGAAATCCAACAATAAAATCCATCGAAATAACCTCCCATTTTGATTCCAGAATAGCGTGTGGTTGTAGTAATCCTGCTGGATGTCTATGCTTAGCCTTTACCTACTGACATTCTAGACACTTGGCCACATAGTTTACTATGTCTGCCTTCATTCCCTTCCAGAAGAATAAGGGTTTAAGGTCCGCCCTCATCTTCATGACTCTTAGGTGAGACATGTAGACTTCTCTATGAGCCTTTCTTAGGATCAAGCTCCTCAACTCATCATTTAGTGGTATGTAAATCCGATTTTTAAACCTCAATAATCCATCGTCGTCAAAAGTAAATCCTTCAAATCTTGATACCATCATTGTGTTTTGTTTGATAAAACCCTCAACCTCTTTGTACCAATCATCGTCATGCTGTAAAATTAGAATCTTGTCATGTAGATCCATTTGAAGAGGCAACATCGAAAAGATGTGTGGTCTTTGACTCAATGCATCCGCCACTCAGTTCACTATTCCTTTTATGTAAGAAATCTTGAAGTCATTCTCTCTAAGAAATTTTGACCAACACCGTTGTCATGCGTTTAGGTTGTTTTGCATAAAGATGTGTAGTAGTCCACAGTGTTCTGTCTTTAGTTCAAATTTTCATCCAACCAGGCAGTGTCCCCAAACCTTCAAGGCATACACGATGGATACCAACTCCAAATCATGCGTCACTTATATCTAGACCTTCCACCACTCCCTTCTCGTTTAACTCAAGGATCGCATAAATCTTGCACCCCTTGCGCATGCTCTTCTGTAGCTGCAAGGAAGAGATGAACCTCAGGGAAACTCCCTGGTTCCATCCTAAAATCACACATCCTTGTCCCTCATCATCGAACAAGCTCAACCATTTCATATTATAGTTGAGTATCACCTCATGTGATTCCAACCAGTCCATACCAATCACGACGTCATAAGATCCTAAGATCATGACGTATAGGTTGGCCCTAGTGACAAACTCTCCCAGATTAAGGATACATCCCATAACCCTTCCTCCAACCTTCTGTTTGGCTCCAAAAGCCATCTCTACGAAGCTAAACTTGTCATGTTTGACTACCTTTACCTTAATCCTTTTAGCGCTAGATATGAAACTCTCGGTAGCACCAAGATCTATCAAAACACTAAGGGTCTCATCAGCGACGGTACCTGACGTCTCGAGCACATTTGATTGGTGATCTTCTTAGCGGTTATTCACCATTGCATGAATCCAATGGGCCTTTCCCACAAACTCCCATGGTAGTGGGTCCAACTGATCCAGATCTTCGGTCCTCTCCACTGGGCAGTCATGATGGTAATGTGGCTCCTCACCTTCCAACACACCTTTTTCGATCCAGTAATCCTTGTACCCGAAGTAGAAGATGGATTCTAACCATAAGGACAAACTTGAACTTCTTGGCCTTAAGGCTCTGGGTAAATTGGTGTGGAGCATATCAAAGAAGCTCCAAAATGGGCCTCGTACTTGGGCACTATGCGACTGCCTTGTCACAAGGCATCGAACTCGTTGAGATGACGCTCAATGAATTCCTCAGAAAGCTACCTCTCTTGAAACCATTCCTATAATAGTTCCCATGATACGTCGTCGATGGCCATGCTCAAAAAGTGGCAGGAGCATCTTTTGCCATAAAAGAGCGTTCCCCTTCAGTTGAAATAACACCATGCAGATCTTCATGTTGGAGGTTGTAATCGTGAAGTGTGAAGCATAATGCCTTTCTCTACAACTATGCATCGATGATGCAACTATCTGCAACACTTGTGGACTCAATAACTCCACTCTCTCGAGTCCTTGATGGATTCTAATGGTACTATATAGGGTGTGCTATGGACCCTCAGGGGTACAGATGCCCTTACCTCGTCTCAATACTGATGATGAATCAAGGCCCTTTGACATTACCTGGAAAGGCCTTGTCAAACCATCATTATCCCTTACAACCAGTGAATCCAACCCAAGGACTCGTTCTTCCCATTAGGGGTTCAACTCCGAGGGTGTAGGAACTTCTGGAGGTGTTGCACCTCCTTTAAAGACACCACGTTGCGAACCTCTGTGGCATCCTCTAAATGTGATCACTGCATGGACAAGTTAAGGTTTTTAATTAACGCACATGTTGATACTCACGGGTTTATTGCAGTGGAAAGCATGGCGATCCATAGTCGCAAGGTTGAACCCACTCTGATACCATGTGTAACCACCCTTGCTCATGGCTACAAGCGTAGCAGAAGTACAGAATTTGTGTTTTATCTGTGACTGGTGGAATGGACAACTTCTCAAGCTTGCAAGTTTTGAGAATCCTAGAGTTGTGTATTCCTCTTCATTATTATATTTATCCCTTCATACCTTGAGGTTATTTTTTTTTAAATATCATTAGTTCATTAATTGTTGAAAACAAATCTTGAGCTGACTAATTGATAACTTAAGTTATCCCAAATTTTCTTTATTAGTCATTTTAATCTTTTATTGCCCACAAAATCGCTATCAAAGTCCTTGGAGGTGAACAAATTCCTTCTTCAATTTATTTATTTTTTAAAGTCAAAGAGTTTTCTAGTGTAAATACCATATCGGAAAAGAGAGTACTTAATATGTTTTGTTTATGTGAATCAACTTATCCTCCATCTACTTTCTGGTTGAAGCTAATAATACTCCAAAATTTGGACACTACTTGACATTGTGTAAGGTTACTTAATTGGTATAAGGTTATTTCATCATTAAATGAATATGGCTATTTACGCTTTAAAATGTGAAAGCTAAACTTTGGGACCTTTGGTTGTTTTACATAATATGTTACGTAAATTTCCCTTAATTTTAAAAAGGATCTAGATTAATCAATATTATATATATAGATATATTATATATATACTAAACTTTCAATTTTTACCCTATAAAATTTTGTATACATGAACTAAAATGAAAATATAAAGGTGATTCATTATTCATAAAGGGTGGTATTCACACTTTAAAATTAAGATCAAGGGTATCATTGGTTGAATGTTTTTGGTTTGAATTTTTCCTTATTTATATGGATTATCACTTTAATTGTTTCATTAATACTAAACATATACCACACAATCGAAAATTACCCAAAGAAAAAAAGAAACCTTATTAAACCCAACAGTTAAGAATACGAGTTTAAGGATCAGGACAGGCTTATAACACCATCACTGGTCATAAGCCCCTCCAAAAATGATTGGAAGGTTCACTACCTTAGAACAATAGCTAAGTATCATTAATATCTCTATGAATTTATAAACAAACACAGTCACTTATGCGAGGATATCTCCATGTAACTTCCAGTTCTTAGTGATATGTAAATAGGAGTACATGTACATATTGTGAATAATACTAATCATGAATGAGGGGACATTATCATCTATACAAATCATTTATTATATAACAACAATTATCAGTCATTCGTTGTTAGTAAACAACTAGTCAATTTCATTAATTAAGAAAACAACAGTTATTAGCGAGTCGTCGATAGTTAACATATATTCAATTTCATTGATTATAAAATAATTTTTAACATAAATAAGATTTTATTTGAGTGTGCATCCAACCGCTAACAGGATGATAAAGATTTGATTTGGGTGCACATCCTACCACTACCAGGTTCATAACTATCCACCCTTTACAGATGATAGTCGTGGAACTTCTTTTTTAAGTCATTGTTTGTTAAGTTATTATATGCAAAAAGAAACAACATTGCATTGCATATTTTGCTAACTGGGTCCATGAAGATAAATACAACTTGTACTGCACCACATTAGTAAATTTACATTCGCCATGATTCATATATAAGAAAAAATGTTGTGCAACATGCCAGAAGGTAAATTTACATTTTCCATCATTCATACATAAGAAAAAACGTTGTCCAAATCGTGGTCAACCCAACAGCAAACATAATCAATCATTTACAGCAAAATTTGTGGTCCAAGTTGTGGTCTTATCAGTAGCAAACACAATCTATCATCTAAAGCAAACTCGTGGTCCACTCAACAACAAAACACAATCAACAAAAGAGGGAAAATCATGTCCCCTCAATAGAAATCACTGTCAGCCATATACGCTACCCAATAAGGGGGGAAACGTTGTTACACAAGTTAAAAACCTGCGATAGTTAACAAGAGTTACTCCAATCGACTGGAATGAGGTAACTTCATGGTAAATTATAGGGGAAGGCATTGCAACTTCTGGGATAAAAACGATGGCCTATTTGTCAAAATCGTAGAGATATTAACCTTCAATAAATCAATCGCTGAGTTTAAATAGTCAAATCTCACAGAGGTTAAAACATCCACAAGCTTAATGCAATTAGATTAATCATTCAATAAAACGCCCAGAAGTAAAAAATTTCTTAACCAATACCCACTAGTTGTCTAGAATAAGAAACATGTAACTTTGTCAAGCACTTAACAATCCAAACAACTGACCAGAAAAAGGGTTTGCTGGGAAAATTTCTCCCCCAAGTCAACGAAGTGCAGCTGAAAAGGTAGCCATCGCCAAGAAACAAAACAAGATATAAAAACGTAGGAAGAATCTAGAAAGATCTAAAAACGAGGCGTAAAAAAAAAACTGAGTTAACAACGAGATATAAAAAAATGTTGAGTTTAAAGAAACTTCCCCATCCATCAAATTTTGCAGGGTTAATTAAATGCATCAGGGCGCAAGGCCAACAATCAGCCAAGGATGAACAACCAAGGTAGACGGCTTACAGGAACATCCTTCACTCATCATCCATGCACAGAAAAGAAGGGCGTTGAGATCCATAGGTCTAATAATGTCGAAGCGACGACCCTAGATCAGGCTCCTGACCGACTTCTCAGGTACGATCTGATGAGCTAGAGATGAAGGCAAACATAAGCCACAATCATTGCAATCAATAAACCTTAGGAAGGTCAAGACATGCATGGATCGAGGCCATGGGAAATCAATCAACATAAAGCTAAGGCTATGGGGAAAATTCAGTCATCAACTAGAATGTTAAGACTATCATATTCTTTATTTCATTAAGCATACAGAGATGAAAGTATAAATCATACTAACAATCTACCATGCAGAAATAAAAGAAAGCGTATCGTTTCCGAATCACCTGCTCCGAGTTGATGTCCCGTGCGCTCCGTGCAACTCTCACTTGCGGACTGATGAGACTTCATCGGTACCTCCCATCCAATGCTAGGGGTACTCTTCTTCCCCCTTAGCCAGTCAAGATGTAAAGGGGCCACACACACTAACCAGAGAATCCGCTAGCTCCCATCTCGCCTCGCAAGACCGGGCTACCACTCCTCACCGAGATGGGTATCCCAACTCCCATAAGCTAAGTCAGTCAAGTATATATTTATGTAGCGTAACATTAAGAAAAACAAAAGAAATCCATCATCCTTCTCCTCCCTCCATTATATAGAGTTTTGAAGTCCCTTACTTTCCCAAAATCCCCTTTTATTTAAAGTTTAATAAATTAATTCATAAAAATCCTCCCCATGCATGTGTTACCCATCCCCTTCATTCCTCCAAAAACTAATTTCTTTAATTAATTAATTACCCTTATTTCCCTCACCCACCTAGAGTCACTCCTAGAATCGCTCCTAGGTGTCCCCAAATTCCCTTATAGGTTTTAATGACTTTCCCCATTATTAATTTGCTAGTTCAATTTAAAATAGAAATTTCTTAAATGGTAGATACCTTACTAAGTTTGTCTTTCTTCTTTTCCCCTTGTGTTTCCCTTTTATTTTTATGTTTCCCTCTTTTCCTAGTTTCCTATTTATTTTAGATTTCCCGCTTTCCCCTTTTTATTTAAACTCAAAAAGGCATGTGCAGAAACTTACCATTTTTTCCTTTTTCTTTTTGATGAATAAATTTTTAAATTATCATAATATAATGAAACAATTATTTCCCTTTTTTAAATTTTATCCCAACAGATTTTTATGAATCAATTAAATTGCTTACTCCCTTCTTG
>SNQJ01S0052556.1:53118-64581 GCA_010110895.2 Picea sitchensis
ACATCTTTTGAAAAGTGAATTATATGTAATTTATTTGACATCCTAAGAGGTCACAAGTAGTTTATTCCACATTCTAAGAGGTCACAAGTTCAAATGTGGTAGAGTATGTATACCTTCCTAGACTTTACCACTAAAATAGTTGGGCTAAGAGGGTCCCTTGTCCCACAAACAAGAGAGTCTCATACACCAATTTAATATATACAAATACATTAAACAAAATCATTTTTTTATTGAATTTCCATGATTTTGCTCTTATTTGATATTTTCTTAATTTTAAAATACTAAAAAAAATAATTAACTTATTATGTTAGTTCAAATATAGAAAATTCTAAACTCAGGTTACTAAAATTTAAAATAATTAACTCATTATCTTAGTTCAAATATTTGAGTGAAAACTAATGCTCTTTAACAAAGTTGTTCATCTTGTACAAATGAATTTTGAAAACTATTCTTGCACTTCAATTATGTAATTGATTAATTTGGTATATATAATTAAAGAAGATTAAACTTGCTACTAATTTGACCTCTTTCAATTTGCCATCTATAATTTTGGATGAAATTGTTGTTTTTAATACAAAAACTGATTAAACATCTTAATACCCCTATCACAACACAACTGTGCAATATTAATATATGATAAATGCAATTCCATCAACTCAAAATGATATTTCCCTTATAGACTAAAAATACAATTTCCCTTCTACTACTTTGAAAACCAACCAATTTGTAAAATGTTTAAAATTAAACAGAAAATATAAAAATTACAAAAAAAGAAAAGAAAATTTACACTCCTGTCAAAGTTTATACTCAGTACACTGTATTGTATTTAAATAGATTCAATTTCTTTTTGAAAACTCCCGCTCCTGAATTACATGCAACCTATTCATTTGATTGATAAAATTTCATGAAACAAAATCAAAATTTTTAACAAAATTTCCATCGAATTTTTGTCCGTTTTATACCCATTGTTCTACAGCCGACGACAATATCCTACGATAGACAGGCACTCTCTCCAACAAAGTTGTTCCTTGGCCCACTCAGTGCAGGTACCTCCTCAATGGGCGGGCCCGAGATATACCGAGATTTCTCCCAGCCGCGCCTCATCGTCCTTTCTCATGAGCATCCACAAATGTCAAAAGCTCCTCAGTACTGCTTTGGCCGATGCCATTGTCAACAGTTTGGTGCTGAGAATGGGGTATAAGTATCTGGTTCCTATCAACGTATTCCGCTCTGCCAACCCGCATTCATCTCGGCCTTCTGTTTTCTGCTTTAAGAGATTGGAATTTCGAAGATAATGAAAAGCTGGATTTATGATCCTCATAATATACCCACAGCTGAGTAGCAATCGATCGATAGACTGACTGAGTTTTGAGCTTTTTCCATGGATCCAAAAGGCCTTCATAGGATCACTAGTTCCCATTTTTTGCTTCTGTTATCGATTTTGTTGAATCTCACATGGGATTCCTTAGGGTCTCGTTCGTTGCCGCTGGCTTCAAGCAAGCAAACCGACGCTGCAGCGTTGATAAGGTTGAAGAAATCGGTGGAGAAGGACCAGGGCGGTATCCTGGATGGATGGGATTTAATGCACGAGCCTTGCAGCTTCTGGCATGGTGTGACTTGCGTATATGGGAGAGTAACAGAGTTGAACTTGAGCGGAGCGGGCTTAGTTGGGGTTCTCCCCACGTCTGCCATGGCCAGCCTCGACAAGCTCCAGGTATTGAATCTCCCGGGCAATGCATTCTACGGTAATGGTTCGTCTCTGACCCAGTTACCCCTTACTTTACAGCAAATAGATATCTCTTCCAATGGCCTCACAGGAGCCATTCCTGAAGAATTCTTGGAATCCCATCGATTCACCTTCGTTAATTTGTCTCACAATAACTTATCCGGCACTCTGCCTGCAAATCTCTTGAGCTCTCAGGCGCGACTCCAGACCTTAGATCTCTCATTCAACAATTTTTCCGGGCCAATATCTTTTTTCGATCTGAATCCCTCTGTCTGCCATAATCTGATATCCATAGACCTGTCCTCGAACCATCTGATAGGAGAGATCCCGCCCTCGTTCTCCAAATGCATTGCATTGCAGAGTCTGAATTTTTCGTCGAATGAATTCGATGGTACCATCCCTAGATCTCTCGGTCAACTCACAAAGCTCCGGAGGCTGGACATTTCCCACAATCATCTCGTGGGTTCGATTCCCCCCGAGCTTGGAAATTGCTGTCAGTCGCTAGAACAGCTTCTGCTTTCCTCCAATAATCTCTCCGGTCCGTTCCCCTCATCGTTCTCCACATGTTCGTCCTTGCAGATTCTGAATCTAGAGAGCAATAATATTTCCGGGCTCTTCCCGGATTCTATTCTCGGAAATCTCCAGGCCCTAGAAAGCTTGCTCCTCAGTAAAAACTACATTACAGGACCCTTCCCGCCATCGATCTCAAGCTGCAAGAATTTGAGAGTGGCAGACTTGAGTTCGAACAGTTTGTCCGGGACATTGCCGCCCACCATTTGCCCCGGTGCATCTGCTCTCGAAGAGCTTAGGCTCCCGGATAACCTCATAACGGGGGAAATCCCCGTTACATTAGCTCAATGCACCAGGCTGAAAACCATAGACCTGAGTCTCAATTTTTTGAAAGGCCGGATTCCTCCCGAGCTCGGCCGGCTGAAGAATCTGGAACATTTGATGCTGTGGTTCAATGGGTTGGAGGGCAGGATCCCTCATGAGCTCGGTGAGTGCAGTCAGCTCAAGAATCTGATCCTCAACAACAATTATCTAACGGGGGAGATACCAGAAAAGCTTGCAGATTGCAGTAATTTAGAATGGATTTCTTTGACGAGCAACAAGATCAGTGGAAGGATTCCCAGGGAGTTCGGCAGGCTCAGCAGACTGGCCATTCTACAGCTCGCGAATAACAGTCTCGGAGACAAAATCCCCACCGAGCTGGGCAACTGCACCAGTCTGCTATGGCTGGACTTGAACAGCAATCGGCTGAGCGGCTCGATTCCTCCGCGTTTGGGACGCCTGCCCGGAGCTCAGGCGCTTAACGGGATTCTGTCTGGGAACACACTCGTGTTCGTTCGAAACACCGGGAATTCGTGCAAAGGCGTAGGCGGGTTGCTGGAATTCGCAGGAATAAGGGCCGAGCGTCTTCTGCAAGTGCCCACATTGAAGAGCTGTGATTTCACGAGGATGTATTCCGGTGGTGCTTTGAAAGAGTGGACTCACTATGAGAGTCTCGAGTACCTTGATCTCTCCTACAACGATCTCACAGGCACCATTCCTTCTGAATTCGGCAACATGACTGCCCTACAGGTACTTCATCTCACTTCTTCTGTTCCTCACATATTTAGACGTACTGCTTCAGTTTTACTCTTAAAAAACGATCTGCCATATTTGTACGTGCAGTTTGACTTTTATTTTCATAGGGTGTAATTCAATGGCCATCAATATTTATCATGTTATGCTAAGCAGTATTGAATACATTATGGGGCAATGTTGTTTAGCTATGTGTATATTGATTTACTTACTAATATTATAATAATAATAATATACTTTTAAGGTCATGGCCAGGTCAAACATCAAATTGGTGTATGAGATCTTTGGGTCTATTTGACTGGTAAAGTTTATGGAGGTATACATACCCTACTCCCACATGTTCTTAATCATTAAGCCCACTACTTAGCCCAGTATATATTGGTTGAAAATTAAAAAATTATTATATTATAAATAATTTGAATGTAAATTTAGTAAAGGTGAGATATATTTGATTTTATAATTTAAATTTAAATTTGTAATTTTAATAATTGATATTTGTTTTTTATAATTTTGTTTATTTATTTTTATTTTTCAAATACTCATATTATTAAGAGGTCACAAGTTCAAATCCAGAGAGACCTTCATAAAGTTTACCAATAAAATTGTTAAACGAAAATAGATTATTATTATTATTACTAATATTTAATATTTATAACTGTTATTTAAAGAAATCAATTTATTAAATTGACATTTCTAACAAATCAACTTATTAAATCTACATTTATTATTACATTTTTTTTAATGATATACTTATATGCTTATGACTATAAGTATAACAATAGATATGTTTATAAGTTATAACTTTAATAATTTTTTGCATTATGCCTATAAGTATGGCAGATATGCTTATAAGTTATAACTTTAATACATTTTTTCATTACTCAATGCTAAGTTATATAAATTGTAACAAATTTTCCAATGGATATGCTTATAAGTTATAAGCTTAATAATTTTTCCCAATGCTAAGTAATGTGAACAGTAACAAATTCTCTCTTTTTTCCATTACTCAATAATGTGAACCGTAACAAATTCTCCCTCCTTCAGCTTTATAAAGGTGATAATAAATAAATTTTATATTTTGAAATTTTTTAATTTATATTTTTAATAAAAAAATATTTTTTTTGTTTTATTAATTGTTTTTAAGATAAATTAATNATATATATATATATTTACATTTTAATTATTTATATGTCGTTATGTAAAAAAAAATCCCTTTATCAATATTTTTATATTATTTTTTTATAATTTTATGTATTACTTTTTTAAAAAATTGTCAAAATAGGTTTTAAAATTATATTCTTATTTCTTTCTATATTATTCTTTTACAATTTTTTTTGTTAGTTGAGTCACACCAACTCTTAATATGGCTGGATTTTTTGTCCCCTCAAGTTTATAACCGATGACTTTGACATCACTGAATGCCTTAACAACACACTTCCTCACCCACTATCCTATACCTAAGAAACTATCCTTTTACAATTCTTTATATTACCCCTTTCACCCTTTTAAAAAATTATCAAAATAGGCTTTAAAATTATATCAGTATTTCTTGATTTTATATAAATTTTATACATCATAAAAATAAAATATTTTTATTTTGAAATNGAAACTATCCTTTTACAATTCTTTATATTACCCCTTTCACCCTTTTAAAAAATTATCAAAATAGGCTTTAAAATTATATCAGTATTTCTTGATTTTATATAAATTTTATACATCATAAAAATAAAATATTTTTATTTTGAAATTATTTTACTATATAAATACTTCTCTTTTTAATTTTATACTAATTTTATAAATTATATAATAAAAATAAAATTATAAAATAAAATAAAATATTTTTGTCCATTAAAAATATTTATGTATACAATTTAACGAGATTTATAATTATTTTTACTTATTTTCCCTTTATTATTTTTAATCAAGTTGATTGAAACTATATTATTTTTAATCAAGTTGATTGATTTTTAATAAAGTTGATTGAAACTATATTATTTTTAATCAAGTTGATTGATTTTTAATAAAGTTGATTGAAACTATATTGTTAACATTGAATCAATTTATTTTATATATTATTTTTAATCAAGTTGATTGATTTTTAATAAAGTTGATTGAATCTATATTGTTAATATTGAATTAATTTATTTTATAAAATTGACTATATCATTTTATATATATTTCTATTTAATTTTTTAAAGATTTATAAAAATTGACTATATCTTTTTATATATATTCTATTTAGTTTTTCAAAGACTTACATCTTTTTATATATATTTTAATAATTTAAAATAAAATTTGACTATATCCTTTTATATATATATATATATATTTCTATTTAGTTTTTCAAAAACTTACAACATCTTTTTATATATATTTTAATAATTTAAAATTATAAAATTGACTATATTTTTTTATATATATTTCTATTTAATTTTTCAAACATTTATAAAATTAACTATATCCTTTTATATATATTTCTATTTAGTTTTTCAAAGACTTACAACATCCTTTTATATATATTTTAATAATTTAAAATAAAATTTGACTATATCCTTTTATATATATATATTTCTATTTAGTTTTTCAAAGACTTACAACATCTTTTTATATATATTTTAATAATTTAAAATAAAATTAATTATTTTTTAAAACTAGAAGCATTTATACATAAACTTCTCAATTTTCAATTTTATCCATTATATTTTAAACCAATCAACTTATTAAATTATTATTTTTTATGACATAATATAAATATAAATTATAAAATAAAACATAATATTACTATTTATTTTTAAAAATAATTATTTATACAGTTTATTAAAATTATATAACTATTTATTTCAATATTGTTTTTATTTATTTATATATAAATATGATTTATATATAATTTTTAATGTAAGTTAATTGAGTTCAAAAGAGTTGGATTCAATGGTGGAAAGCAAGAAGATTTAGGTCACGGACAAATTAACAAAAAAAAACAATTCTTATTACACCAAAAGACACATTTAATAAGTTTTTGATGCTTAATCAATTTTATATGGACAAAAGTGACTAGCTGATTACCGCATGAGTGATTAACAAAAATTAAAATTTTATTACAAAGTGAAACAACCTAAACCTTTCCACAACCACTAATTTAGAAATGCTAGTCAATAATGTCTATAATGCAAATTATCCCATTATTTTTTTTTCTCTTCAAATCCCTTTCATCTTCAACTTTTTAAAAATAAATATATATTTTAAATTAAGATTTGTTGTTTTAAATTAATTTTTTTATAAACTTATGTTAGCAATTGTGCTAATAATAACATAAACCAGAAAATTATTAAATTTATGGATCAAAAGATACAGGTAGATATTACATATTGATCGCTTTTAATCTTGACTGCAGGTGCTCGAACTTGCTCATAATAACCTCACTGGTTCTCTTCCTGCTTCTCTAGGGAAGCTCAAAAACTTGGGCGTATTAGATGCTTCGTACAACAGGCTCCAGGGAGGAATTCCCGAGTCCTTTTCCAATCTGACATTCCTCGTACAGATTGATCTTTCAAACAATGATCTGGTCGGATCCATTCCTTCCAGGGGTCAGCTCAGCACTCTCCCGCCATCTCAATACGCAAATAATCCTGGCCTCTGCGGGGTTCCACTCGGCCCATGCTCTTCTGGCTACCCGGCCGATAACAACAACCGCAATATAATAGACGATAATGACACTGGCAAGAAGAGACATATTATTGGATCGTGGGCTAATAGCATTGTTTTGGGCATTTTGATTTCCATGGCTTTTGTCTGCCTCCTGATTGTCTGGACAATTACAGTGCGAATTAAGCACAAGGAAGTCGAAGCCGCTGCCATTCTCAATAGCTTGCACAACTCGTGCAATGCGACGACATGGAAGATTGGCAAGGAGAAGGAGCCTCTGAGCATCAACGTGGCTACCTTCGAGCGCCCATTGAGAAAACTCACCTTCTCCCAACTCATAGAGGCCACCAATGGGTTCTGTGCAGAAAGCCTGATAGGATGTGGGGGCTTCGGGGAAGTTTTCAAGGCCACCCTGAAAGATGGATCCAGCGTCGCAATCAAGAAACTCATCCGCCTGAGCTGCCAAGGGGATAGAGAATTCATGGCAGAAATGGAAACCCTAGGCAAGATCAAGCACAGGAACCTGGTGCCTCTGTTGGGCTACTGCAAAGTTGGGGAGGAGAGGCTTTTGGTCTATGAATATATGGAATTCGGGAGCCTAGAAGACATGCTTCACGGGGAGAAAGGTGGATTTAAAACCCGCCTCACCTGGGAAACGAGAAAACAGATTGCCAAAGGAGCTGCAAGGGGCCTGGCATTCCTACACCATAACTGCATTCCTCACATAATTCACAGGGACATGAAATCCAGCAATGTACTTCTCGATAGAAACATGGAAGCCAGAGTTTCCGACTTTGGAATGGCGAGGCTCATCAGTGCACTGGATACCCACTTGAGTGTCAGCACTCTGGCTGGCACTCCTGGTTATGTCCCTCCTGAATATTACCAGAGCTTCAGATGTACTGCAAAAGGGGATGTTTACTCATTTGGAGTCCTTTTGCTTGAAATACTTACTGGGAAGAGGCCTACTGACAAGGAAGAATTTGGAGACAGCAATCTGGTTGGGTGGGTGAAGCTCCATCTGAATCAAGGGAAGGCCATGGAGGTCATCGATCCAGACTTGAAGGACATGGGTGCAGATTATGAAGTCATGCGCTATCTCCAAATTACAATGCAATGCCTGGAAGATTTCCCCTCTAGGAGGCCTAGCATGCTTCAGGTAGTCTCCATGTTCAAAGAGCTCCACGTTCTAGCTGCCAGTGGAGGTGGAGGCTCATAAATATTGCTTCCTTCTTCTTGTTCTCCAATGTTTCAGAGGCACTAAAAGCAGTTAAATGAGTCTGAGATAATTGCAATCTCCCTGTCTATTCATGTTGTTTGTATATTTGTAATTGCAGCCAGAAATGTTAGGCCTCACTATATTATTGGCACTGGCCTCACTGCTGGTTTTTATTTTTACATTGCTCGTGGATGTGTTTATGTTAAAAGAAAAAAGTTCATTTGATTTCCTGGAGGTCTCTTCCTTAATGACAGGATCATATTTGTATATAACCATACTAAGGAATCAAATAAAGCTTTTTCTACAAGTTATTTGATGGCAGGGAGGAAATAGTTCTTGACATGGAGAGAAAGTTAAGTGTATTCTATAACAGAGGATGGATGAATGTATTTATAGGACCATAGGAGATAAACTAATTTAAATCGATTTCAATTTTGAATTTATCAAGGGTAGAAAAAAGTTAAGTCTCTCGAGAATGTAAATCTTTGCACTTTCAAACAGGTTAAATTTGTCACTTTCAAACAGGTTTGTGAGTTTATTTTTATGAAAGTAAATTTATTCGTGCCATAATAATCTCACCAATATTTGTTATATCAATGTCTAGACATTCACTATCTCCTAAAATCAATAAAGTCTATTAGACAAATAAAGTGAAATAGATTAAATATTCCTTAAAATATTATTTCTACCTAATCATGTAATTAAGTTATGAAATAAGGTAAAGTTATGTTTTGTATCATTAAGGATAGGGCAAGTTAAAAGGAAATGACACACTTCAATTTTTATCACAAATTTTACAAATTTGGCCATCTCAAAGTGTTTTAAGGTTATTTCACTAACTAGTTTCATTATGGAAGTCAAGAGAATTAGTCTTTATTTTGACAATATTCATATTGTTGGGCTCTTTTGGTCACTTGGGTGAGAAAAAAGATATTGTTCGGTTCTTTTGGTCACTTGGGTGAGCAAAAAGAGACCCTTTAGCTGTCTTGTCAACAATAAAGTAAAGAACAAAACAAATAACCCAGAAATGAAATTAAACTAAGCATGTAAAAACTAAAATGGATGCATGAATTTGACACAAGAAATAACTACCCAAATGAAAAGTGATCATTGAATTGAGAACATCAAAGGAGAAAAGTGGGACTTATGAATCCCCTATTCCTCCTTGGGAGGGTCCTTGAGTCCCCCAAAAGTAGAGCTTTACTCTCATATCTATGACTAAAAATGACTAAGAACTTCTTGGTCAAGTTTCGCAAGAGATGAGAAGCTTACCAAATGCTATGATTGTTCAAATAGCTCTCAAGAGAATAAATGGCTTCTCTAAGAGCAAATGGGCAACATTAACATACAATAAATTCCTTCCTTTTCAACCTACCATGACCATGTATTTATAGGACCATAGCAATATATTGCATAACATGTTCCAACTGTGAATGAGAGACCTTTGGAGGTATTTCCCATCCTTTCAGTCACCTCAAGACGATATTTTGGGTTGATCTTGAGGTCTTGTCTTAGTACACTTCATCTTGGAAGTGGTTGAGGCCTGACCAATTTCATAAATGCGTCGTTTTTGCATCCAGGCGGGTTTCTTCAGGGATAGTCGCGTAGGACGTGCATAGTCTGCATCCAACGCTTTGTTGCCCCGCGTGGATGTGTGCATGCTGAATTTGGTGGAAGTGCACAAAAATTCACGGGTCTTTTATATAGTTTTGACATCTTACTAAAATAGATTTTGTAAATGAAATATGTTATGTTTGTGTTGATTTTTTCTTCGACCATTGTCTGTATTGCTTGAGAGTGTTTTTTTGGTGATAACAGATGCCCCATGATAAGTGAGGTTAGGAGCATACATATAGTTGAAATACATCATTGTTTCTTTTGTGAATAGGAGAGTTGTAGCTGTTATTTGAGAGGGACTATATGAGTGATCCGTTGGAGGAAGAGGGGATTCTGATGGGAACCAAGTATTCTCCAAAAGCTGAAATATATATCTGGGTACAAACGAGGTGGGCATGCCCCATGCTCATGTCATGAAACCATAAATGAAGGAGGATAACTGAAACTATTGATGAAGTGGATTTTTGCAGTTCCCTCAAGGGCGTAAAAAATGATAGATGGCGGTTTTGATGACTGAATGGACTCTGAATTGAGGGATGGATAACTCGGAGGCATTGATGACCTAGCAAATTCAGAGGTCTTTGACTATTACTAAAAAATATAATGGTTGCACTATAAGACCCACCATAACATGAAGCTCTGTTGGAGTCAAATTCCATGGGGGTCAACGACATCAGAAAGCAATGAGGACTCTTTTTGTGTCGTTCAAGACTGCTCATTAATAAGGGAGCAAGAACTAAGATATTGTTGCCTTTCTGGAAACTGGTGTTGACATTGATAAGGAAGGGAGCACAATTGCAAGAAGCAATGGGCTTTTTGGCATCGACTTCATCAAAAAGTTGTCAGGAACTAGATGGATGAATGAATTGGTAACATGGATAAAGTTCGATATCTATGGGACTCAAGAACCACCCTTGGTTGGGGGATGATAAATGATTGTAGCAACTGTGAAAATGATCTGGTGTCAGGGGGACGACCAGATATTGGGTGAACTATGTTGAGTGGGTAACACTGCAAAGGGATGGAAGATAGGTCAAAATACAAAAGTGTGGGATAGGGGTGCTAGTGACAGTTGGTACTTTGGCCATGATCGGGATATATTTGCAAATATGGTGATAAAAGTGGAATGCCCCAACCAAGGGTGACATGGATTTCTATGTGCCAAGGAAAAAATGCCACCGGTGGCGACGAAAAAAATCGGCTCTACTTGTTGGAAGTTGAAATGTGCTTTATACAATTACCAAATGAATAAAGAATATATGGGTCGAAAGTATACGTATAGAAACAGGTGCCCCAATGAAGGATGGTTGGGATTTATTGGGGTGTCAGTAATGAGATGCAACTAATGAAGGGTGGGGCCCCCGTGGGTGGGATTCTGTACCAGGTAGATGGATGGAGGGTGAAATTGCAGATGGACAATTTATGTTGGGGGAGATGGAGGGTTAATGATAACGCGGAGGTGCATTTGATGTAACCAAAAACATGATGTGGGAGTCCATAATGGGGTGGTTAGCATGATCCAAGAACAAAGTTTGAGGCAAAATCCAAGAAGTGTACCTTTATTGGATATGGTGTTAATGATTTTGGTTATCGCTTATGGGATTATGAAAATAACAAAATCATTAGGAGTAGAGATGTCATATTCAATAAGAAGGTCATGTACAAAGATCAGTTG
>SNQJ01S0052557.1:11252-29992 GCA_010110895.2 Picea sitchensis
CCCACCATCTGACCCACCAGATGTTGACCCGATGATTTCACTTAATGCCCTCACTGGCCTCTCTGCTGCCCAGACTCTCAAATTATTTGGTTACATCAAAAATAAGAAAGTCATCATCCTTGTGGATAGTGGTAGCACCCATAACTTAATTCATCGCCGCATTGCCCAAGAAGTCAATTGTTACATACGTGCCGTCAATAATTTTCAAATCATGATTGCCAATGAAATGTGGGGGACAATGTGAAAATGTGTGATTTCAAATTGGCGAGTATCAACTGAAATCCCATATGTTTTCTATATACATGGGTGGTTGTGACATTGTTCTTGGTTCCAAATGGTTACGCACTCTAGGCCCCATTCTCATGGATTTTAAGGACTTAACCATGCAATTCCACCAGGAGGGACAAAAATATAAGTTCCAAGGCATCACCGCAAGTTCCCTTGAGATCATCAGTTCCCATTGCATGGAAAAGCTCTTAAAAAAAGGTCATTCGGGAATTATAACCCAAATCCACTCCATTCATGCTATTGAGACACCTTCTGTGCATGCCGACCTCCAATCTATCCTCTCCTGCCACCATGTTGTTTTTACCACCCCCCAAGAACTTCCCCCTTCCCGTGGATTCCATGATCATTCCATCCCTTTCATTCTGGGCAGTCTTCCTCCCAATGTTCGACCTTATCATCATCCCTTTCCTAGAAGAATGAAATTGAGAAAATTGTTCATGAATTACTCGAAGCTGGTGTTATTTGTCCCAGTACTAGCCTCTATTCTTCCCCTGTGGTCATGGTACTCGAGAAAGAAGGTACTTGGCGCACGTGTCCCAATTTCCGCGCCCTCAACAAACTCACAATCAAAGACAAATTCCCCATTCGTGTCATTGATGACCTCTTGGAAGAATTGAGTGGTGCTCAATACTTCACCAAATTGGATCTACGTTCTGGCTACCACCAAATCCGTATGAAAACAGAAGACATTCCCAAGACTTCATTTTGCACTCATGAGGGTCATTATGAATTCTTGGTAATGCCCTTTGGATTGTGTAATGCTCCTTCCACTTTCCAAAGTCTTATGAATCATGTCTTCCATCCCTTTTTCTGTCATTTTGTCTTAGTTTTCTTTGATGATATTCTCATCTATAGTAAAACTTGGCCATCGCATCTCTCCCATGTGAATCAAGTTCTCCATCAACTCTCTAAACATCAACTTTTCCTCAAACAATTTGAATGCGCCTTTGGTGCCTCAGAAGTGGAATACTTGGGTCATATCGTCAACAATGATGGTGTCCGAGTGAATCCTAAGAAAATTGAATCTATGCAAGACTGGCCTCGCCCTAAAATTCTTAAGAGATTGCACGGTTTTCTGGGTTTAACAGGATATTATAGGAAGTTTGTTCAGAATTATGGAAATATTGCAGCTCCTCACTTCCCTCCTTAAAAAGAATGCTTTCACTTGGACTTCAATTGCGGATCATGCCTTCCAAGCCTTATAAGATGTTATTTTCTCGACCCCTGTCCTAGCCCTCCCAGACTTCACAAAGACATTTTTATTTGAATGTGATGCTTCCAGGAAAGGAGTTAGAGCCGTCATCTTGCAAGATGGCATGCCCTTGGCCTTCACTAGCAAACAAATTTCAGAGAGACATTTGGGTCAATCCATTTATGAAAATGAAATGTTAGCTATTTTGCATGCTGTGGATCTCTAGCATCCTTATTTATTGGGTCAACGATTCCAAATCAAAACTGATCACCAGAGTCTCAACTATTTCCTGGAACAATGAATTTCATCCCCGACGCAACAAAAATGGGTGACCAAGATATTTGGCTATGATTATGAGATCATTTACAATAAGGGCAAGGAAAATGTAGTGGCCGATGCTCTTTCCCAAAAATATGAAGAAGACGGGTCCCTTTTCTCCCTCTCCTTCATTGTACCAGATTGGCTCCAAGTTGTTCGTCATGAATGGTTGCAAGACCCCAAAATTTCTAGCCTGCTCCACCAATTGCAACATAATTCTTCAGTTTCTCCAGGATACTCTTGGCATAATGAAGAGATTTTCTACAAAGACCATTTGTATTTATGTAAGAAATCCCAACTTAAATCTAGAGTGCTTTCTGAACTTCATGCCTCACCCACAGTCGGGCATTCAGGGTTTACCAAAACCTATGAACGGGTCAAACGTTATTTTTTCTGGGAAGGTGTGAAACAAGATGTCCACACCTTTGTGGCGGAATGTGAGGTCTGTGAACTCAACAAGGGAGAAACTGTCATAGCTCCAGGCACACTCCAACCGCTTCCGATTCCCCCTGCTATTTGGCGATATATTTCCATGGATTTCATTGTGGGCTTACCTAAATCAGGAAATAAATCAGTCATCATGGTAGTATTATATATTCTCTCCAAATATGCTCATTTTTGTGCTCTTCAACACCCATTCACAACCGCCACAGTGGCTCAAATCTTCTTGGATAATATCTTCAAGCTTCATGGCATGCCTAATTCTATTGTTTCTGACAGAGACCCCACTTTCACTAGCAATTTTTGGAAATAATTGTTCAAGCTACATGGCACCCAATTTCATCTTAGCACTGCCTATCACGCCCAGAAGGATGGCCAGATTGAAGTTGTCAACAAGTGCTTGGAAACATATTTGAGGTGTTCTGCATTTGTGCAAAAAAATCAGTGGGCTCAATGGTTACCCCTAGCTAAATGGTGGTACACCATATCTTACCATACAACTACTCGTATGACTCCTTTTGAAACAATCTATGGCCAAAATCCCCCTTCAGTTCTCTCCTATATGCTAGGGGTCTCGAAGGTTGAAAAAAATCTTATAGTCCGCCAGGCTATTCTTCATGCCCTCAAAGACAATTTGGTCATGGCTCAGAATCACATGAAGCAACAAGCAAATCAAGGTCGTTCCGAACGCCATTTTGTTGAAGGGGAATATGCATTTCTTCGACTAAAACCTTATAAGCATACTTCACTCAAATATCAACACTATTAGAAACTTGCCCCCAAATTTATGGTCCTTATACAGTGCTCAAGCGTGTGGGATTGGTGGCCTATTAGTTAGCTCTACCCAGTCAGTCGAATCTCCATCCCATTTTTCATTTTTCCTGCTTAAAGAAGGTGATTAGAACTATGTGCCAAACTCAAACTAGTCTCGCTGAGTTGGATGAAGAAGGTTACATATGGTTGCAACCACAAGAATTCTTGGCCCAGAGAGAGCGTCATCTCCGTTAGCGCACTATCCAGGAAGTGTTAGTCCAATGGAAAAATACACCTCCAGAAGATGCCACCTGGGAGCCGACCACCATTCTACTATAATTCCCTCATCTAGATCCTTGAGGACAAGGCTGTTCTTCAAGGGGGAGGTCATGTTAGGGACCTAAAGTCCCTAACCCCTCATGTAGGTAGAATAATATAATTCCATGTAATAAATGCCAATATTAATAAGGCCCAACAATAAGGAAGAATAAGTCAAATGTAAGAAGACCTAATAGAAGCTTTCGATTCTAGAAGGATCTTCCTCTAGATTGTTCTTTTGGATATGTAGAGTATAAATAGAAGTAGAGGGTATGATAAATATTGTCTTGGATATTATTGTAATAGACCTCTGCTACGTTGGAGGTTTCCCCCTCGAAGAGGCAAGTGAACATTGCTATCAGTAATCAAAGTGCTCTTTCTAGTGTTATTCTGGTATTGTTATGATTATATCATTGCTTCTCTACCATTTCCAGTTAAAATATTTCCGTGCTGCATAATGTTTTATATCTGGAATACTACAGGGCACCTATAAACAATTTGCTCTACTTGTGGTATTTCACTCTATTTGTGTGGTTGATTATTATTGGACGAAGATATGGTATGTGGACATCTTTCTTGTGAACTATATTAAGGGATGTTATAAATCTGCTGGTTTGGTGATTGGAGTGTGGTTTGTTGAAGAGGTCATTGTATATTTACTATCTTCTTATGATTTCAACATGGTATTAGAGCTAGTGTGGACTCTTCTTTCTCTATCCAGTGTTTTCATGTCCGAAAAAGGGTTTCCGACGCTGTTTAAGGGCAGTTTTAGGTTTGAAATTAGGGTTTCAACACTCATTTTTTGGACGTCACTTCTATGGTGTTTACCCTTTATCTTAGCAGTTCCCTCCTTTCTTGGGCAGTTTTTTGGTATTTTCAATAGATTTAAAGGTTTTTTTGCAGACTTGTGCTTTTTTCTAGGACAATGCACTTCCTTTTCTCTATTTTCAACCAAAAAACATTGTTTTTTTTTCTAGGGAAGCGCTGGTATCATGGTTTGTTATCTCATTCCATAAAGGCAGTACAACCTAATGGACCCTCACAATGCATACTGGTCCTCCACAATAATGGGTTTCCCACTCCTAATTCACTAGGCATATGACAAAACAACAACACTTACTCTCCAACTATCAACACAAGTATAATGGAGAGGAAGTTGTTATTGGTGATGAATCACCCCTACTTGTTTCTAGATGTGGCCGTTTCCTTATTGGAAACACCAAGTTGGAGAAGCTCTTCATGTTCTAGGACTGGGAGCAAATCTTCTTTCTATACACTGTATCACTCACACCAACAAAAAGGTGGAGTTTTGTTCAAATTGATGGGCTATTGAGGACACATATGTCGATCTTAAATTCATTGCTTCTGATTATTGTGGTGAATTTGACCATATGTATATGTTGGGGAAATATTCATCTAATTCAAAATGAAGTGGATTTATTGCGATGGTTGACAATGTCAATGACACCGGTAAACTATGGCATCAATGCTTGGGTCGTACCAACTTTGAGACCTTGCGTGATATGATCTATCTAAGGATGGTAGATGGCATTGCATAAAGTGAGCCACCTAGTGGTGTTTGTGAAGAATGTATGTTTGGAAAACACCATCATGAGTCATTTCTTAAGGATTTAGCAGGGCAATCCTCTCGTCCTCTTGAGCTGGTTCATAGTGATATTTGTGGATCTATGACCACTCCTGCACTTGGTGGGGCTAAATATTTCCTCACCTTTATGGATGATTTCTCCTACTTTTTTGGATATATACTATTCAATTTGTTACCTCCCAAACTTGCACTTCAAGTTGTAAATCCCTAAAACAAACGAGTGCAACTTTAAGGGAACTAAGAGGGGATACTCACTGTCACCTATCATGATAACATGCACAAAAAAAAAACCAAGATTGCATTAATTAAAGAGAAAGAGAAATATTTCTTATAAAGGGTTACAGACTAGCTGAGTCAATCCACTTTATGAATGTGGGATAGACCTAGAAACACACTAAAGTGAAATAAAGCATAAAAACATAAAACAATCTAAAGTTGAAGTGTCTTTATTAATGTCTGTCTAGTATCTAATTGACCATTATAATCTGACATTTAATTTAACACCCTCTCTTAATGTTCAATCTACCAACTACTCCAAGATTATTCTAAAATTTTACATATTTTTTAGGACCCAAAGACTTGGTGAAAATGTTTACAACTTGGTCCTTTGTGGGATAGTACTACAACTTAATAGATCCATCCTCTACACGTTGTCTGATGAAGTGGTAATGTATCTCAACATGCTTGGTATGCTCATGTAAGACTAGATTCTTGGCTAGTTTGAGCACCCCTTGATTGGCAAGGGTGTCTTTTCCTTTTGCATCTTAATGTTTGAAAGCATCCTTTTGAGCCAAACTGCCTCACATGCTCCTTGATATTATGCTTCTATTGATGAAAGGGCGATTGCATGCTACTTCTTAGTGGTCCATGTCATTGCACCTGTGCCAAGGCTGAATACATATCCAAAAGTTATTTTCTATCATTCACACAACCTGCCCAATCTGAATTTATATACCCACACAACCTGAATTTCATGAAATATATATCAAGATCCCCACTAGTTGCATGTAGACCGACTGATTAACTACCTTAGAGTTGGTCTTGGCTGAAAGCTTCAACCCTTTCTCCATAGGTGTAGAAAATATTTTGCAATCTGTCATTTTGAACCTATCATGTAAACTCCTGACATTTTTTATTTGTGAGACAAAAATGTTGCTACCCGTTTGCCAAAATTCTATATCTAGACAGTAATGTAGCAGGCCTAAATCAGTCATGTCAAAAAATTTACTCATATTAGATTTGATTTGTTCAATAACACTTTCCTCATTACTTGTAATAATGATGTCATATACATGAATGACCAGTAGTGTAATACCTCGGTTTTGATCCCCGATTTAGTATTGTGTATGTATATGATGAATGGTTAAAATCCAAACGATGTAATACGTAACATTGTACATTGAATGATAATAAAAAATCACATCATCGACTATAGAATATAAGGACAAAGGAATTGGGGGCTATGACTCCACAAGAGAGGAAAAACAAGGGGGATTAAGTAGGCTAAGGGGAAAAGACCTTTAGTAAGTGACTTAACCCAAAGTCCTTGCAACCTTAATTATGTCCCTTGATTATTAATTAATTAATTTTTGTTTTATGAAGAATTGGGGGTTAATGCATGAAGGAGGTACGTGGGTCTCCATAGGGATGTGTGGCCCCTTCATGTCATGCAAATTTAGGTTATACCTTTTTTCCATGCAAGCGAACTATCATTCAATTCAAGGGTTTGAGGAGAGAGTTCAAATGTTTGGGTGTCGTTCTAATTAATAGAGTTCGAACTATCAGGAGTTTGAATTACCCTACAAATTGTCATTTGGTTGGGGGAAATCGAGAGGCTTATCCTTGAGAAAATTTCCATTAGCGTATTGTAAATGAATTATGGAAAGCTACAACCATGAATTATGTGAGAATTATGGTTGTATGGATGATAATCACTATTAATGAGTAAATTTAGCTACAATTGATAATTCCTTGGAATCCCAGTAGTGAAATTTCTTGGCTAGCTTGTGCTAGAGCCCTGTAGGGAAGTGGGATAGTCTGAGGGACTGCTGGATAGAGAAGGTGATCCCACACCTTGGGTTGTGCAAGATGATGGGGAAGAGGGTTGTGGATTGGGATTGCCGTAGGTGTAAATATTGACTATGAACCTAGGAATTGGGCAACAAGAAGAGACTTAGAGGCAACCATAGGAAGAGTTCTCCCTTGTGGATTCATAGTCTAATCTTGGGGGTGACCTCCATTGCAGAGAAAACTGGTGTAGCAGAGAGCCTATGGTTGGGTGCAACGTCCTTCTTATACAACCAATTGGTGGATTATTTTGCTAGAAAGATAAGTATACTTGGCGTGTTATGAAATGCAAGGTTATTGTGCCTTCTATTCTGCATAGTATTATTTCCAGTTTATGTAGTTTTGTGCTCATGATTCTAATTTTTATATTGATGGTTGAAATTATTATAAACCTGCATGCATGTGTTAAGTTTGAAATTTATGGTTAAGATCTATTGTAGCTTTACTTCCGTTGCTAAATTCTATAACTAGTCCATATAATTGATTTTGGTATCAAAGACAAGAAGTTAGTGTGAATTTGGGTGGTTAAAAGAGTACCCCATATCCTCAAAGTGCAAGAGGGTTTTGGGTATGTTACAAGTAGATTGATATCGTTCCAAGGATTTAACGTACAAATTGGAATATGAAGGTCTCTATTGGAACCCCTATTCATCCAAGTGCCTGCCAATATACTAGGCTTGGGGTGTATACTTTAGGCCATATAGAACCTTCTTCAGTCTGCCAACAAGATGCTCCTTCCATGGAACTTGAAACCCCTGTGGTTGATACATGTAGACCTCTTCCTCCAAATATCCATTGAGGAAGGCACTCTTGATGGTCCATTTGATGGAACTTCCAACCAAATTGTGCTTCCATGGCTAGAGATAATCGAATTGTGCTCATTTTTGCTAAAGGAGCACAAGTCTCCTCATAGTCAATGCCTTCTCATTGGGACTGAGAGAATCCTTTTGAAACCAACTATTCTTTGTACTCATCAAGTGTGGCATATGCCTTATACAACCATTTGTAACCAATGGGTTTCTTCCCTGGTGGAAGAGTTGTGAGATCCCAAGTTTGATTCTTCATCAGACTTCCTAAACATTGGCCATAAGAGAAAAGTTATCTATGTTTGGTTTCTGTTTGCTCTTACCTCTCGATGATCATCCCTCAATCATTTCGCCCATTTGGACATCCCTAATGGTGTTATGCCACCACTTTGGTATTTTCTTGGGGTCTTTCCCATCCAAATTGAAGATGTCACTATGATTTGGGCTACTTGTACCTATACTAGTATCATCAAAATCAGATCCCAAAAAATTCTGCTAAGAATCTTCCCCCTTTCAGGTGGAGTTGTCTAAAGCTTGATACTTGAATCCTTAGTTGCAAAAGGTTGTTGTTTTGTGATTTTGATCTCCGAAGAAGGTTGGAAAAGTATAGATTCCTCATCAACTATGGAATCTCTATTGAAGCTCAACTTATTGGTGTCAACATCAACAATTTGTAGGATTTATGTATGTCATTGTATCTCGTGATCATCATTTTATTGCTCTTACGGTCTAACTTGGTTATCTTCTCATATGATATCCAAGTGCAATAGAACCAAATACCTTAAGATGAATAACTCTGGGCTTCCTCCAAGACCACTCTTCCTCTGGGGTTTTCCACTTCATCGCCATTGTGGGAGTTCTATTCAACATATACACTGGTGTCAATATTGCCTTAGCTCAAAATCCATTAGGAACACACATGTTTTTCATCATTATGTTTTTAAACTCGATCAACAACTCAGACTTGATTGAGTTGACCAAAAACCGAGTGAACTTGACCCTTTGATCGGTTTGAGGACCGATTTGGTACCAAACCGGTCCAACTCGGCCAAGTACATACCTACTTGTGTGAGTTGGTCCTCATCCTCACTTTGGTGGCATAGTTTTGAAGGAAAAGTTATTTTTCTTTTAAAAATTCTACCTAAACCCTAAATCCTGGATCACTAAACCCTAAAAAAAACTATATAGATACCCCCCCACCTATATTTTCCTCACACCTTTCTCATTGAACATTTGTGGGCATTTGGAGTTTTGGACCATCATTGAAGAGTTGTGATTTAGAGTGAGATTGGAGCTTGTTTGGAAATCCTCTTGGGATTCTTACTGTGGATTTGGAATCCAAGTGGGGAGGCTACAACCCATATTCAATCTTGGAGGAGTTGTGGACTGTATTCTTGTGTCCACCACCCATTGATGTCATTCAAAGGCATGTTAATAGTTAAATCTGCGCTTGTTTTTTTCTCTCATGAAGTTGCAGATATGAAATTTGTTTTTTAAGTTTTGTTGTTTCAACTTTCTATTAGTTTAAAGTTTGAAATTTGAACTTTGCATATT
This sequence comes from Picea sitchensis, assembly GCA_010110895.2. Taxonomy (NCBI): domain Eukaryota; kingdom Viridiplantae; phylum Streptophyta; class Pinopsida; order Pinales; family Pinaceae; genus Picea; species Picea sitchensis. The sequence goes on from SNQJ01S0052557.1 coordinate 20,596, forward strand.
AATATAGGGTTGGCATATTTGAATTTGCAAATTTCTTTCCATTTAAATTTTACCATGGCCCAAAGAATCAAAGACCTTGCATTGATCAATTGTCATCTTGTTGATGAGATGTATTGCAAATATTTCAAGAAATACATAATAGGGGGGGGTGGCTGGGTTGTAATTCATAAGTTGAAACCATAGTTTTAAAAACCGGAACCGATCGAGGGTCCAACCGGAACTGGTAATGAACTGGTCGAACCGGTTTCAATGATCTGGTTTTTGAAAAAATACATAAAATATTTAAATTTTAATGTTTTTTTTTAAATATTTTAAATCATGTTTCCAAAGCATTAGAGACAATTAGAGACAACATATCCAAATAATGCTCATGAATATATTAAAATGGAACCAAGTGCAATACATATCTAGAGATCAAAACATAAATACATAATCAAGGAGGCTCTAAATGGCCTCTACAACAACAAATAACATACTAACAAGAGTCAAGACTACAAGTCACTATCTCATTGATCAACATGATCATCGATCAATCATCATTACTGCTAGAAGTAAAAATGGAATGAGCATCCTCGCCCTCTACATTATCATTTGTCTCTGACTCGAAATCGAAATCGACCTCATAATCATCATCATCAGGGACATATGTGACTGTAGGCTTTGATGCTGCACTAGTTGTAGTAGTATGAGTACGACAAGGCACACAAGGTATACGACTAAACCTGCCTGTAGTTCCACTAGGGCCTGCCATGTCTGACTCTGGAATCAGACCATGAGGCCCTAATAGTGTATTTTCATCCATCTGAATCTTCCTTGCCTCATCCACCTCCAAATCATAGTCAGGATCAAACTCTGGTGGGTGGGTCTCTACTATCCAATCTGAAGTTGGATCAACATCATCCAACACAATGGGATCTGAATCAAGTCTTTTGTTCAACAATTGGTTGCACCTTAGCCGAAGGTTGTACTGCACAAAGACTAGATCATTTAACCGTTTCTGTTCTAAATGGTTTCTCTTCTTCATGTGAATCCTCTCAAAGATAGACCAATTGCGCTCACACCCAGAAGCACTCCAAGTTTGACTCAACACTCTAATTGGAAACTTTTGTAATTGAGGACATTGGATGACAAATGACTCCCACCAGTGTGCTGCAAAAAACATAGTTAGTCGAGTTAGTTCCTTGAAGTAATAAATTATAAAGTATATAAAATTTAAAGTTTAAAGTTTAAACACTTGAACTTTAAACTTTAGAATTGTTACCTGGCTTATCCACATCCCTTGCAATATTTGCTAGGTTCTTATCAAATGTACCTGTGTCTCTAGTGAAAGAACTGATCTATCAATGTGTCTCCAACTGCTCACTCTCAGAAGGGACCATCTTCTCAAAGCACTCATACAAGCCATCTTTGACCTCCCTAGTCAAATCTTCTCCAAGCTAAGCTCTGTAATGATACCATGGGTTCAATAAATACCTAGCCGCATGTATAGGACGATGGATTTGATTGTTCCATCTACGATCAATGATCTCCGAAATAGGATCATACTTGGTCACTCTATCCTTGTATGATGCCCTCATTTGATCCTTTTCTTGATATATAGCCTTATAAATGTAACCCATGGACAAGTTTTCCCCATCCACTAGCCGCAACACCTTAACAAATGGCTCGATAATTTTCACAATTTCTGTTGTTTTTTTCCAAAATGTGGGATCATTAACTTTTTTTTTGGTGTCTTTTCCATCTTGTCTGCGGGCCCACTGAGATGCATTCCATTCATTAGATGCAAACATATTTTGAAAGTTCTTTGATTGGGAAGCCATAGATTGAAATGTCAAGAAGTGAGTTGCAAATCTAGTGATGGCAGGCCTAAGAAGTTCCTTGTTCTTTGTGTTTTTCCTCATTAAGTTCAAAACCCATGAGTGTTTGTATATGTACTTTGTGATGATTTTGGAATTCTCTATAGTGTTTTTGATCCATTCCTATTTTGCAATGTCCTCAAGCATGAGGTCTATGCAATGTGCAACACATGGGGTCCAAAATATGGTTTTGTGTTTCTCCTATAACATCTTCCCCCCCAAGAACATAGTTAGAGGCATTGTCTGTGATGACCTGAACAACATTGGCCACCCCCATCTCCATAAAAACCTCATCTAAGAGCTCAAATAGCAAGTTTGCATCTTTGACCCCATCAAATGCATCAACTGATATAAAAAACATGGTTCCTTGTGGGCAAGAGACAAGGAAATTTATGAGAGTACGGTTCCTTCCATCACTCCATCCATTTGACATGATGGTACATCCTGTTTTGGCCCATGATACTTCGAAATATATCAATTATTATTCAATGGATGTGACCTCTTTGTGCAAAAGATATACCCTCAAATCATGCATACTAGGGCCTTTGAAGCCCCTACCACAAGCAATAATGGAATCCCACATAGGTTGGTAATATGGTGAGCGGGCATCATTGAAGCATATATAAGCATTATACCACCATCTAGCTATGTACTTATAATAAATCTCTCTATATTGTTTCTTCCAATGGTCATCTAAGGTGGGATTAAATTGAGTGGGTTGACCTTGAGAAACATTGGAAGTGGGGGAGGTGTGAAATACCTTTGGATGGTATTCCTTTTTTTACTTTTAGGATAATGCATAGTATTTTCACTTTCAAGGGGAGGATAAACATAACGCAAGGGGTATCTAACATTGGTAGAAGGAATAGATGAAGAGCCCTCATAATCAAAAGTGGGGTTGGCTGCCCTCATTTGTGCTACAATCCTCTTCCTCCCTATTTCAGCCTGTATAACCTTTTCCCTAGCCTTTTCTTGTTGGTATTCATTAAGTAATTTTTTCATATATTCTCTAATAGGCCCAATAACATCTAATGGTGCCTCACATGATTTAACTTGGCCTCTAAGACCAACCAAGTGTTCTTTCAACCTACTAATCCCCCCCCTGATGCATTGCATTAATGCTATTACATTAGACTAATCCTTTCAACATGGGCTATCGACATATTTGCTTTGGGTCCATTGTAAATTTGTAAATGCAAACTCAAGGCTAAAGCAAAGGTGCAATTTACTGTGAAAAACAATCTAAAAATGCAAAGAAGGAACTTTGTCTTAGAATCTTACTTTACACAATGCAAGCAATCTAAAAATGCAAAGAAGGAACTTTGTCTTAGAATCTTACTTTATCTTCTATGATTCTATCTAAGTTTCAAACATTCAACAATCAAGATGGGAAAAAAAGTGGCAAATTTTCAACATACCTCTATTCCAAATCCTCCAAACTTGAATATGAATTATAGCCTCCTAGTTGAGATGCCAAATCCACCACAAATTTCCCAAAACACTTGCCCAAGAAGCTCCTCAATGTTGCTCTTCAAGAATCAATGCTGCTCCAAAACCCAAATGCTCCCAAATTCTCAATGAGAGAGGTGTGAGGCACTTAGAGGGGAGTGAGAGTGTCTTATAGATTCAAATTAGGGTTTAGGATCTTAGGTTTTAGGTTTAAATGAAAAAAATATAATTTTTGAGGTCCGCGGGTCCAATACAGCTGGTCCGGATGGAACCAAACCGGTTAATGACGGAACTAGATGATTTGGTACTGAACCGGCTGGTTTGGTACCCAACCGGAAGGTTCTGTCATAAACTAGTCGACTAGTTCCGTTTATTGGCCAATTCACACCGGTCGGCCATCAAACCGGTCAAACCGAGCGGTTCTGGTTCTGATTTGACCGATTTTCAAAACTATGGTTGAAACAACACTTGGTTGGTATAAGAGGCCAATTTTCCCCATGCAAGACACCATTAGGGGATATTGGACATATTAGATTGGAATTGCAAAATTAGTTTGAGAAATTTGAAGAAGGCATGGCTAGGAAAAAAGAGATAATGTTGAAGTAGGAAACAAGAGGCAACTTGCCACGATGAGGGCTTCTAGATCCCTAGCAAATCCTAGTGTTAATTTTTTGAAGACTCTTCTTCTATCCCTTCTAACAATGTTAGGGACCCTTTTTGTTATGTTTCTCCCCCTCATGAAATGCAGCCTAGAAAGAAGAAGAACATTCAAAGTTATTTTACACCTTCCCCCACCTTTGGTAGTGCCAATGCCTCTCAACCAAGTCAAACTCAACCCACCTTAGATAACCATTGGAAGAAACAATACAAAGAAGTTTCTTTTGAGTACATAGCTATATGGTGGTGTTAATTTGGTAGCTTAGAAGGTGTCTCAACTAATCSTATATGTCGAAGGCTCGCTGATGGACATAATTAAATTACCTAGATCAACAATTTTATTTTATCCTAAGTTTTAACTTAGGAAAAATGTAAAATTTATTTAAATGATTTTTCACTCAGATTTATGAAAAGTGACTTTTTAAGAAATTAATAATTCACGAAAGTGTATTTCTGGAGGCTTCTAGAAATCTCTTGAAAAAGTGAATTAGAGGGATAAAAAGGAGGCTGAGGGTGAAGGACAAAACACATTGTGTATTGAGCTAATGAGTGTGGGCACTGGCTGAGGAAGAGGAAGTCGATTCTGCAGTGTGAGAAAGGGCGACTTAGCAACAAAGGAAGTGAGATGAGTGCAATCCATTCAACTAGATAAAAAAAGTGGGGCCGAAAAAGCTGGCCCCGAAAAGAAAAGCTGAAAAATTAGGTCGAGTTTGTTGGCCTGTAAGAAATTTATGAATTTTCTATTGCTGTAAATTAATTCCTTTGAATCCAATAAAGCCCCTCCTTTGATGGTTTTCCCCACACTAGGGTTTCCAGGGTATTTCTAGTGTCTTCCTATTTTATGTGCTTGGTTTCTATTTGCTTTTTCTGTTCATTTTAGTTAAATAACTCAACGATAAACTTAATGCATGATATTTAGAAGTTATATTAGCATAAATAATTTTCTGGGTAAAGAAAAATCATTGGAATTTTATTTATGTTAGCTGAGTTTAAAATAAATTAACATGGTATCAGAGCTTGGCCTTTGAATACAGAAGGAACCAAGTTCATTTGTTGTGCAGACCAGGTGTAAATCAACAAGGGGGTCGAGTTACCAGAGAGGGTGTGTGAGTCAGGGCAGGTGATATAATGGCTAATGCATGCTTGAGGTTTGAAGATAGGTTGGAGGGAGCCTCAAAATTTAGTCCATTGAGGGAGAAAATTGGTTTACTTTTGGAGGAACATGGATTGTGGGAGTTTGCTGAAGGGACAATAATACTTCCAACATACCCAACACAACAACCAACTCACCTAAGGAAGGATGTAAAGGCTAGGCAAATTATTATAGATTGAGTCAAAGATCACATCATTCCTCATCTGTCTGGAAAGAAGTCAACTAAAGATATGTGGGAGGCCCTAGTAATATGCTACTCAATGAGAAACTCAGAAGCACAAAGATGGAAAGGGGAGAGTCATTTGTTACTTATCTCACTAAGTTCACTCAGATAAAAAATGAACTAGTAGTTGTTGGAGAGACCGTGGATGGGACAAAGATTGTATAGGCTTCAATTATGGCCATCCCGAGCATTGGTGAGCAATGCGTATGACTTGACAGAGTTATGGCATAGGAGGATGGCACATTTGCATCATGGAGCACTCAAAGTGCTCAAGGAGATAGTGAAAAAACTTCCAGATTTTAGCACAGAGCATCATGAGGTATGAAAGGGGTGTGCTATGGGGAAGTACACCAAGACAACCTTCCCAAACAATGACAACATGACATGAGGCATCATTGAATTGATACAATCAAACATATGTGGGCCCATGTCATCACCATCCCTAAGTGGGTATGAGTACTATGTCACATTCATTGATGACCATTCTAGGAAGACCTGGATCTACTTCATGAAGACCAAGGACGAGGTCTTCAGTCAGTTCCGAGAAATCAAATCTCTCATGGAGAACCAAACGAGCATGAAGATCAAGACATTGAGATCCAAAAATGGAGGAGAGTAAACCTCGAAGGCCTTCAAGGATTTCTATTCAGGTGATGGGATAAAGAGGGAGTTGACGCATCCTTACAATCCATATCAGAATGGGGTGGCAGAAAGGATGAACAAGGCTATTGTTGGGGCTTCTAAATCCATGTTGTATGATCAGGAGCTACCTAGATTCCTATGGGAAGAGGCTTGTAACACAACAATATACATACAAAACATGAGTCCTCACAAGGCGTTGGGGAGGAAGACTCCCGAGGAGGTATTCACAGGGAGGAGACCAAAGATTGGACAGTCTAGGATTTTTGGATGCCTTGACTATTGTCATGTCCCCTCAAAGAAGAGGACAAATCTTGAGGCCACTGTTGAGAAGGGGATTTTCGTTGGTTACAATGATAATTCCAAGGCATATAGACTTTACATTCCTTTCTTGAGGAAGACCGTGGTCAGGAGGGATGTGAGATTTGAGGAGGGCAGAGCTTTGAGGAAGGCTCATGATACTGGTGCAACATCAATAGGGGATCAAGATCTGGAGACTCAAAAGACTGAGGATGGGCAGGTTACATGTGTAGGTTCAGGTACAGGTGCAGGCATAGATGATCAGAATACAAATCAGGACGAGGAGAAGGAGGCTCCTCTAGTACGAGGTACTCCTTCTACTTCTAGGAGGAAGACCAAATGGGAAGAGAAAACCTTGAGAGAAGCACAAGAGTACGCCGATTCTTCTAGTACATCAGCCAAGGAGAGTCCTGCATCAAAAACATTTTCCAATTATATGGATCTCACGAGTGAGATATTGGAAGCCGAGCCTTCCAGCTATGAGGAGGCATCACAACATTAGGTGTGGGGAGATGCCATGGATGAAGAGTATGCTTCTATCACGAAGAATGATGTATGGGAGGTGGTGTCCCAGCCAGAGGGGAAATCAATGTTTGGCTCTAGATGGATCTATAAGATCAAGAAAGCTAGGGATGGTAGTGTGGAGAATTTCAAATTACACTTTGTGGATAAGGGATTCTCTCAGAAGAAGGGAATCGATTATGATGAGACATTCACTCCAGTGGTGAGATACACTTCGATCAAGGCCGTGATATCGATTGCATCAGAGATGGGGTGGAAGATCCACCAAATGGACATGAAGATGGCCTTCCTTAATGGAATCATTGAGGAGGAGGTGTACATTTAGCAACCAGAGGATTTTGAGGTGCATGGGAGGGATTCCCGTGTGTGTAAGTTGAAGAGAGCATTGTATAGGCTCAAGCAGGCTCCCAAGGCGTGGTACTCACATATTGAAAACTACTCATAGAGGATGGGATTCACCAAGAGTGAGGCAGACTCCAACCTCTACTAAATCATAGTTGGAGGTGAGCCACTCATTCTTGTGTTCTATGTGGACAAATTGTTTCGTACAGGTTCTGAGAGGCTCATTACAGAGTGTAAGACGGATCTTGCTTCAAAGTATGAGATGAAGGATTTGGGGTTGATGCACTACTTTTTGGGGTTAGAGGTGTGGTAGCGTGATGGTCCGACTTTCCTTGGAAAAGGTAAGTATGCAATGGAGATCCTAAAGAGATTCAAGATGTTGGATTGCAGGCCTATGTCTACGCCAATGGTGACCAACTAGAAGAAGATCAATGCTTCCATATTAGAGGCAGTGGACCTTGTCGCCGCTTAATACACACCTCGGGTCACGTGGAAGAAATATTCAATCCACTAGGTGTGTCCTTGGGGGAAAATCTCTAGTTGAGATACTATCACTCAAAAATCAACTCCTCCGTATAGGCCAACTCCTAGCTAAGCCAAGGGGGGTGGTCCCTAAAAAAGAATCTAAGGATTGATTTAAACTAAGCACAATTATTATTCTAGAAGTTAAATGAAATACACAAGATACGTACAACTATTCTAACAACATATATGACACATAAAGTAGATTGCTTATGCTATGAATATGAGGAAACTCAAATACTTCAAGACGAATGATATCAAATGTAAATAAGAAATTGAAAGTACTTGAAAGTAAATGTTGATAAGAAAAAAGGAAATAACTTAGACCAATGCCAATAATGCAAAGATGCTTGATGAAAGAAGTGTTGCAAGTGCTCTTGGTTGATTTTATTATTAAAGGTTATTGCTTGAATTAGTGGGTTTATTCAAGTGAAGTGGCTTGATAAGTTGCAAGACCACTTTGAAAAAAAGTAAATGTGATGCAGAAAGTAAATCTAATCTAATGTTTGGCCCCTTAGAAATTATCCCTCAAGTGGGTACAATGAACAATGACGGAGGTCCAATGAAGAGAGAACAAATCTCATTAGAGAGTATCCCCCTGACTTCACACACAAGCTCAATATAGGATCCCAAGTGAGAAATAATAGCTAATGGATTGTCCTATTAAATTACTCTGCACTGACCATTTCCCATTTTGTATGGAACCCAAGGTCGAGAAATCTTTCAAGGGTCAAGAACATACTAGGGCTGCTGAGGGGATGGTTTATTTTCCAAATTTAAAATTGCAGAAATAAAATCTAAACTAAACTAATTTAGAAAATGAAATCTAACTAATGTTTTTGGGTGCTGTGGGTTTATTTTAGATTGATTTTAACTTTGCAGAAATAAAATAGACAAGAGATAACAAGCACACCACAAAAATAGACAGTTCCCTTACCCCATGGGGGATTGTAGGCTAAGTGGGTTATCCCACTTCTTTCTTTTATTTGATACAATGATTTTGGAAGAATGTTTGTGATCCTTTATACTTGAGGCCACAAACTTATAAAACTTGGTGGAAGAATGAGGTTTAGTTTGAAGAGAAGGATGGTTAGGAGGTTTTGGATGCTCCAAATCCTCATAATTTCGACAGAATTTCTCCTTGGCTTTCTGCAAACCTGCAAAAATCAGCAAGCTAGATATGCCAAAAGATGCTACGAAGCCCTTTGAAAGAGCCTGCAAAAAAGTGTTAGACTTATACGAAAAATTCTTAAGTAAATGAACTATGAACTAAGCTAAGACAGGCTAAGAAAGCAAGCGAAATGCAAGCTTCCTTAGTGAATTTAATTTTCTATACGAGACAACAAACAAAATGGCACTAAGATTGCCAAATATGAAGATGAAATCTCTTGAAACTAAACTATCTTTTAGCCTTAATATTATTATTATTTTTTAACATGAACGATTAATAATTTTATTAGAAAAAAAAGAAGGATGTGCATCAACAAAACCAACCATTAATACAGTGTGTCCAATGAGGAAGAATTATACAACAATTTACTATTTCCCTTGTCATTCTACCTATCTGAGAATTTTTCCAATTCAAATAAGGGTCGATACAAAACTGCCATGTGTAAATGGCTACATATGAAAACAACAAAACCAAAATTTTTGACTGCATTATCTAGACTAGCACAGCCGCTAACTCGCGGCTGAGAACGCCGAAAGGTCGGCTGAGAACTCATGCTATAAAAT
>SNQJ01S0052557.1:30002-53900 GCA_010110895.2 Picea sitchensis
AACTAGTGGAAAATCGTGTGATAGCAGGACGCACCAACTCATTGTCACGTGTAAATTGTCTCATAAAACTAAGTATAGAAGCATGATTGTATATGAATTTTTTGATTCTCCTCACTGAATCAATGGCCTCCTTGATCCAATCAAGATTTCCCATGTCCTCCAACATCAAGTCAAGGCAATGAGTGACACAAGGAGTCCAAAACAGTGTAGGATACCTCGACATAAACATCCTACCAGCAGCCACATAATTTGCAGCATTTTCCATTATGACTTGGACAACATGTTGCGGACCTACCTCTTGGATGAACTCATCCAACAAGTCACAAAGTAATGTTGCATCCTTGACATGTGAATATGCATCCACAGATTTCAAAAACATTGTCCCCATGGGACAATGAACCAAGAAATTGAGAAGTGTCCTACCCTTCCCATCAGTCCAACCATCTGACATCACCGTGCATCCTGTGAACTACCATGAATCTCGAAGCTCCTGCAACCTCTGAGTGTAATCGGTCTTTTCATTTTGAAGGATGGGCCCTCTCAACTTCTGATAAGTGGGGGGCTTATACCCCAGACCAACAATACTAGCAGCCTCAAACATGGACACATAGAATGGGTTCCTGGAAAAATTGAATGGAATATCACTCCATAGAAGGCATCTACCCACAAGTTTGTCTACTTCTTCTTTCTCTTTTTTTTTCAACATGGACTTGATAGGCATTGCAGACTATGAGGAGTGGATCTCACTAGACTCCACTCCCATTTCCCCATGAGTGTGTGTGCTTGCCCTTGACTTGGATCTTGAAGAGATTTCTTTTTTCTTTGCTTCTGTGTACTTTTTGTTTTTTGAATAATCTTCAATTGCTTTTGTGGCCTTCGCAGCAAGTTCTTCGCTTGACTTGGGACAAATATCCACCTCATTCCCTAGAATTTTCGCAAGGTGGTATTTTGGCCGGTATACTCCACCGTACATTTATTTCCCACATATCTTGCATGAGAGATGTTGTCGATTCCCTGGAGGATCAGGCTCACCATACTCCCAGAATGGATCCAATGGATTTGGCATCTTTAATATGGAAAAGAATGAACCTAGGGAAAAATAAAATCGTTTTTAGCATGTGTTATTGATGAAAAAATGAAAATTTAAAAATCAGAGATAAATCAATTATGTATCTAGCATTCAAACTTGGTTTTGAACCCAAAATAGACACAAAAAATTTTAAACTAATTTACATCGACCTAGGGAAAGAAAATCCCAAAAACGTTTTTGGGCACACATGGAAAGAAATAAAATCACATAACAATGGAAAAAAATGGTTTTTGATCCATCAAGTATCTATTTTGAAGATGTAAAACTCATTGCCACTGAAAACCTATGAAAATCTATGGTGAAAAAATGAGAAATAATGGGCAAATTTTTTTCCTTATGTCCAAATGCAAAAACTGTGAAATGGACTAAAAATTCCAATGCCAAATCCACAAATCTGACCCTTGAATCCAAAAAATCCCAATGGCAAACTCTTCCTTGGTTGGTTGAATGGCTTGGCTCTCCTCCTTGGCTCTCCTCCTTGGCTAAATGCACAAATAAAATAAAATAAAACCCTCACAGACCCTTGAACGTGCAGATTTTTTATATTTTTTTACACAGGCGATTTTTTCCATCGACCCGCGCTTTTTTGGCGATTCTTTCCCAAAAAATCGCCCGATTTTTTCAGCAATTTTTTGAGAAAAAATTGGTTTGGACAAAAAATCGTGATTTTTGCCGATTTTGGCGATTTATCGTCGATTTTTGTAACAGAGTTTTAAAATTCTTATCAAGCTAATTGGATGCCTTATGTTTGTTGTTTTAAAACAGAAAACAGAATCATTCAAAGGATCCTAAGTTAGGTCCATGCAAACTGCCCAAAAGGCCTAAAACAATTTCATTTTGCCTTAGAAACTTTTCCAAAATTTTTGATAAAAATTTCATTTGTTTAAAATCTTTTCTCATCATTTTCTAAATTTGTTTAATTGTTGTTTTCTTGCGGCAAATATAGGTTCAAGAGGATATTATGCCAGTTTTGGGCAAAATCAAGGCTCCCAAGGGACCCTGGGGGGTTTTAACTTCATCCAGCAAAGTTTTCCTTTTTTCTATCTCTTTCTTGTATTCCTCTAAACAATCCAATTATAAGGATCCCTTTCTTTCTAAAGGAACTAAAATCTTAAAAAAATATATTAGTTCTCTGTTGTAATAATGCAATAAAAGCGGTCCCTTTATGCCCAGTTTCTTCATCCCCGTTAGGGGGATTTGTGTTGTGGGTTTGGTTTCTTTTTTGTGATTGATGCATGCTTAAAATATAGTAATCAAACACACAATTCAAGTACATCGAACACACTACAACACTCTAATTTTTCATGCATGTCAACTAAGTCTTAAAATTTATCACGCATGTTTAGTTAATCTTCTGTTTCGGGTTTCTTTCTTTGCAACAGTGTTTAAATTTCTAAAAGTATCTTGTAAATCTTTTTCTCAAATACAAAGCAGGGTACTTAAACTTGATTGTTGCAAATCCATCTCTCTATTTTCAAGTGTTTGTGCAAGTACTTCAGTTACAAAGAAGGGTGTGATTTATCTTTTTTCAAGCTTTTATTCAAGTAATTGAACCTTGCTAGCTAAATAGGACAATCTCTGAAGTTGTTAGTTCATTGGGAGGAAAACGCCTAAAAGTGACCTGCGAAGTAAGACGGTTTACCGTGTTGTACATTCATCACTTTTGGTGAGTTTACTGGTGAGACCATTGGGTTTCGGTAAACTCTCAGCAAGTCCAAGCAAAGAGCTAGCCTACAAAGGGGCCAAACACTCTTCACTAACTAAACACAAAATTTACCTTAGTAAAATCTTTGATCTACACTGCCCACGACTCCTTTTAAAGCATTGGTTAAAGAGTACATTTATTTATCTTATGTGAGCAGTTACACTTATGCATCTTGTATAACTTTATTTTATGCTCTTAAGTCTTGTAGATATTGTATCCTTTGATTTATGAATGTCTTATGAGCAAAGTGTTTTATGATGATGATAAATGCTAAGTGTTAAATGATCTAGTTTTGTTTCAAGCAATAAACTCCTGGATTAAGTGTTTTTTTCTTTCTTAGTTTACAAAATCCTTAGATTTATTTTTATAGGGACTACCCCCCTTGGCTTCGCTAGGAGTTTGCCTAGATAGAGGAGTTGAGGATCAGGTGACAACACCTTGACTCGAAATTCTCCCCCAAGGACACACCAAGTGGATTGAAGGTTTCTTCCATGTTACCCCAGGTGTGTATTAGGACGGCAACAAGACCACAAGGATGCCAAGTAAGATTCATCATTCAATTTCAAATTTTGTTTATTCCTTTCTATATATTATATTTGACATTTATTACTTGATGGAAATATAATTTGTTGTCTTCCTTTCATTTTATTCATCTTATATGTCTGGTGGAAAGATCCCAGAGTTGCAGAAACTTGTCATTTAGGTGCTTAGTCAAACTTGTAGTTCTTCATGGTGTGAGCACAATTGGAGTGTCTTTGAAAAGATACACTCCAAGAAGCACAACAGGTTAGAAATGTTCAAAAATGCAACAATCAAAATTTAAATTGTTTATATTTTTTTAATTTTTAATATTTAATTTTAATTTACTACAATTTTCCATCACTAACTATGGTCCTCAATGTTCATACAGGTTAGGTACCCAACGCCTTAATGACTTGGTATATGTCTACTACAATCTGAGGTTGTGGGAGAAGCAACTTGACAAAGAACCTGACATAGAGACCACTTCATTGGATGACATTGACACCATTAGTCAGTGGAGAGTGGAGATTGAAGAGCCTGAGAAGGAGGAGGAGGAGAATGCAGATGATATGGGGGAGGAGGAGGCAGTGGAGGAGAGGGAGGAGGAGGAGGATGTTCCACTTCCAGCGGATACAAATATTGAGGAGATTGATCTTCCAGTGCAGTCAATGTTGCCACCACCTCCACGGAGAGTCAGACATGCAGTTGGACTTAGGGTCGTTGGGATCTCGTCCCCATCACCACCCACCTCAGTTGGAGCACCTGGATCAGTTGGAGCTTCCACTCCAATCTCATATTGAGTACCTCCACGACCACCTATTGCTTCTAGAGGAAGAGTGGTGCCCTTTACTAGTAAAAGGGTTAGAGGGAATCAACGATGATTTGGATTCCTATGATGATGATCTATCATTTTCATTTTATTATTTACTATTTAGTATATAGATGCCTCATGATGCTTCATTTCATAAGATACACTTATTTTTATCATTGATATGATTTTGTATCATCCTGTCAAGAACATGTTTCGAAATTTTCAGCTTAGTAACTATATGTGACCACTTGACCTCTTATGCATCTTATTTTTAGTTATGTTTTCGTATTTATGTAGCAATGTGTCTATTTGATGTTGTTGTTGCTTTAGCTATTTAAAATTTTGAAAACAAATGAGTATTTTTGTATTTTTTTGAGGTCTTGCGACATATTTCGATATTTTTCGCCGATGTCAATGAGAAATTACATTCCAGACCCTCTCTGATACTTTTCGTGAGATGACATTTACAACATTGGTCTCAAGTATAAAGGACCACAAACATTCTTCCAAAATCATTGTAACAAATAAAAGAAAGAAGTGGGATAACCTACTTTGCCTGCAATTCCCCACGGGATGGGGGAACTGTCTCTTTTTGTGGTGTACTTGTTATTTCTTGTTTATTTTATTTCTACAAAGTTAAAATCAATCTAAAATAAACCCACAACACCGCAAACCACTAGCTAGATTTCATTTTCTAGATAAGTTTATTTTATATTTTATTTCTGCAATTTCAAATTTGGAAAATAAACCATCCCCTCAGCATCCCTAGTATGTTCTTGACCCTCGCGAGCTTGCTTGACCTTGGGTTCCATAGAGAACGGGAATTGGTCAATGTGAAGTAGTTTAATGGGGAAATCCATTAGCTATTATTGCTCTCTTTGGGCCCTACATTGAGCTTGTGTGTGAAGTCAAGGGGATACTCTCTAATAAGATTTGTCCTCTCCTCATTGGACCTCTAGCATTGTTCATTGTACCCACTTGAGGGATAATTTCTAAGGGTCCAAACATTAGAATAGATTTAATTTATGCATCACATTTACTTTTTTGCAAAGTGGTCTTGCAACTTATCAAGCCACTTCACTTGAATAAACCCACTAATTCAAGCAATAACCTTTAATAATAAAATCAACCAAGAGCACTTGCAACACTATCTTTCAACAAGCATCTTTGCATTATTGGCATTGGTCTAAGTTATTTCCTTTTTTCTTATCAACATTTAATTTCAAGTACTTTCAATTTCTTATTTACATTTGATATCATTCGTCTTGAAGTATTTGAGTTGCCTAATACTCATAGTATAAGCAATCTTCTTTATGTGTCATATATGTTGTTAGAATAGTTGTAACTATCTTGTGTATTTCATTTAACTCCTAGAATAATAATTGTGCTTAGTTTAAATCGAGCCATAGATTCATTTTTAGGGACCACCCCCCTTGGCTTCGCTAGGAGTTGGCCTAGACGAAGGAGTTGAGTGTTGAGTGACAATATCTCAACTCGAGACTTTCCCCCAAGGACACACCCAGTGGATTGAATATTTCTTCCACGTGACCCGAGGTGTGTATTATGTGGCAACACTCTTTGGCACCATAGCTGGGGATAAATATTTGTATTCTCGAAATATGACTTTTTGTTTTTTATTTATTTGATCCTTATTGTTTATTAGAAATAGACTCGATCATCTAGCGACTCCACTTCAAAGTAATTTGACAAAGTATCCTGCAAGAAGGAACTCACAAGTTTTCTTAGCTTCATCCTTGAACCCGAAAAGGTTTATAGGAGGAGGTTAAACAAACTTGTTTCTCGTAGTATCCTTAATGATCTTGGATCCAAGTCCATTCTGATATACTATTTTTTATTTTTTTAGTTTAGAAATGGATGATTTATATAACCAATTGATTTTTCTGCAATAAGTGGTTATCCACATGTGATTCCAGAAAAAGATTTACAAAAATTGCCTTCTTTTCAAAGTAATAATCTTGTTGGCTAGACGTCATGTTACAAATTTTTCCCATTACATTCATAGATGGTGTTACAACACGCATGAATATGTAAGAATGAAGTAATCTATCTTGTATTTTGAGGATTATGATCTTGATTGATTCGTGGAACTCAAGGCTAACCAAATTAAAACTTGCAAAGAGTCGATCGAGGCCTTTTGGAAAAATGGAGAGATAAGGAACATCTGGATATTAAGACAGTCAGTTCAGATAACAAAGATGCTTCAACAAATCCCATTAGCGTATTGACAGAAGTCATTAAGGCAATGGAATTCATCCATGCAAATCAATTAAAATCCATGGAAGCCAACATTGGAGAAGCAGTTAATTATGTTGGATATTTAGGTCCTATAGAGTCAGAGTCTCACAGAGAACAAAAAAGGAAATCCATCTGGAAGTTCCAGAAGAGCCTATATATGAGTCAGCAATTGATCAGGAGGAAAAGCCTATAATTGAGTTTGAAGTTTATGAACATCCGGATAATTCAAATCCCCACCCTCCTTTCGAAGGACCTGTTATCACTCCAAGAAAATCTTTGTGGTTGTAAGTCAAAGATGCTTGGTAACTTAAAGTAAACTTGTTTTTGTGTTTTTGTATGTGTGGATCAATGGGATAACTCAATTACAGTATGGTATTCAGACAGTCAAAATGAGAATCAAATGAACCAGTGCTCTCAAGGATCAATAATCAGAGGATAGCTTTTAAGTGGGTGAGAAAACAATGCTTATAAACCAAATACAAATTTAGGGTTTAATAAACAATGATAAGCAACTATTAATCAAGTTATGAGCTAACCAATGATATGACAGTCATTCTGCAGCTAAAACAACTTGAATAAGAGTACAGAAGGAAAGATGAGAATCTGACATCAATAGAGAGAGAAAACTGTGATTTGTATTATCATATGGAAAATTTTGTTTACAATATAGTATCTTCTGTATCCAAAATCAAACCTTTACTTTATCAAAATGATAAGTATTTATAACCTTTACAATAGATCTCAGATCCCTGAAAAATGGATCTAGATTTCTAAATATGGAAAACAGAGTGCAAACTAATTACAATCAGGTAATTGAAAATCTACTTTGTATGAATCGAACTGTCTTCGAAAGGTATTTGACATCTAGTCTTCATCATGACGTGTCCCTGATGTGTCTCTGATGTGTTCACACGTGTCTTCAAAACTGAAAACTTTAAATAGTTGTGAACAAAGTTTTAGTTGAACATTTAAGCATTCACCTCCTATATCTCCACGAATATTTGAAACTGAATATTTCATGATTTGGTGATTAATCTTTTTGATGCCCTCTTATCTTTTAAATCACCCCAAAATCGCTTTGTTCGAGCTCAAATCTTCAAAATTCTTTCTCTGCGGTTTCACCAGCTATTCTGCCTTAGAATTTTCTAATTGGCCGATGAAAGCTCTACTTTTCAACAGCTAATTGGTTATAATTGTGCCTCTTGTGCTAGTGAAAATTTTGTTTTGATCAAAAGGAAAACCCTTCGTGTTCAAAATAAAAAATCATTGTTTGTATTAGTCTTGATTAATCTCCCTGCAAATTTACATCGACCTGTGCCAACACCTGTAAATCTGGATGTGTGGTAATTCTTTCTTTCAACTTTTTGATTTTCCTCTTCAGACACTTAGCTAACCACCATAAGTTGTTATAGTCCTTTGTGATATTTTTCTTCTTCTTCTTATCCTTTATGCATTCAAGTGCCAGCTTCTCAAAAGACGCATTGGTCTTTGCAAAATTCTCTGATAAAGTTTTATATCTTGCCTTTATCACCCTTTCTAGAATCTCATGTTGTGCTATTATCTCTTTCATCTCCTTAATCTTCTGTGATTTCTTTGATTTCTTATTTATTGAGGTTTCGCCTTCATATTTGGAAGTAAAAACTTCATAATCCTGTGCAGGTTCCATGGAGTACTCTGGACTATTGATGCCTGGAATTTCATTATCTTTTTTTGGTTCTGTGTCTGAATCAGTGTATGGAAGATTTAGAACATTTGCCTTCTTTACTGTGGATTTCTTTGGGTTTGTTTCGAAATCTAGTTTCTTTTTATCTTTCTTGGGCTTTGCGCTAGATTTTTTCTCTTCTGGTGACTTTGGGAGAGCTCTCCTTCTCTTTGAGCTACTCTGAGGAGTTGGCTACTTCTTGCCTTCTTTCTTCTTTTCATTCATAGGTTGAGTTTGGGTCTCAAAACCTTCCCAAAAGACAAAGTGTTGCCAAGTTCTTTTTCTCTGTCTCAATTCTTCCAAGATGATCATTTTAATCAAGCCATAATGACAAAGGGCATTCTTGATGCTAAATGGTTTGGCTCTGATCCTATTACACACCTTTGTTAGGCTTTTATGAAGAAAGAAAGGCATATTTAGAAGGACCCTCCATGTGAAGTGATCTAGGAGTCTAAAGTGATATAACATCAACTTGTCATACCTGCCCTCTGAGGTTACATATAGCTGAATGCCTTTGAATAGAACTTTCCATTCATCTTCAAGGTAAGAAATAGGGATACTTTTCTTCTAGGTTATACTTCGAAACTTTGTTTTGAGGTATGATCTAAAATCCAAATTCTTGGTTACTGTTGTTTTAAACCAACTTTGACATGTTCTGGGTAAGCTAGTTGCTTAAGAAATGGAAACTTCATCAACTATCAATTCTAGAGAACCTACTGTAGCTTTATTTCCATTGTATGACTTTGTAAAAGTCTCTGTTATCACCTGGTGATAGACCTCTTGCAACTTTTCTACATAGGTCATACATCCTGCATCTGAGAAACACTTCTGAACTTCTGGATGAGACTACAAAAAAGATAAGTTGTCTAATTCTTTCCTCATAAGTGATCCTCCTCACTTCCTTTCCATCTGCAACTTAATCACCAATTAATCTGTACACGGTTGACACAGTAATCTTTCTAAATAAAGAAAGGGTTGGCGCTGGTGAAAAAGACCCTGTGTTATCAATTGACATATGAAACCCCATAATAGAATTTTTAAACACCATGAGTTTGAAATAAGAAATGATGATTTGATTTGATTTCAACATATATCTGGTACTTTATCCTATGGTTGTAATGATGATTAAGAGTTCATCACATCTTCAAACCCTTCCCTGTTTACCACGCAAAATACGTGATCATAATCTATCATGATATCCTGCTAGATCGTGGTGAAGAGGTGTAACCACTCATTTGCTTCCATTAACTTGCCATGATGATCGTATGACATGTGTCCAGCGTACCCTTTTGGGTTTCTAAAGTCGTTGGAGAAAAAACCCGTGTTAACACTTTCACCGACTCGCTTGTTGTTGGGAGTACCCTTTAGCTGTTGAAACCTGAGGCTTTCACGGGCTAACTTCAACTTCAAAACAGATGTTAGCCGTTGAAAAGATTTTTCTTGATTTTTTGAAAAGACCTTTTAAGGATCGATTTATTTCTAGAATAACACCTTAAATCTTATGTTTTGACACTTTAAAATTCTAAAATTTATATAGAACCCTATTTATAACCATGCTATCACCTACAAAATGGAGCAAATTGACTTATTCATTTTGGGAGATAACATTTGGCTCCAACTGGGATGGAGACCTCCCTGTGAGGTTTCCAAGAACCTAGTTTGACTCAGTTGCCTTATTTTCAACTTAAATTCAAAATTGATTTTACTCAGTATTCTATTGGGCATGGAGTTATTGACAAAACAAAACTAAAACTAAAACTAAAAAGAATATGTACAAATGAGCAGGCTTTAAGGAAAGCCTCATGAAAAGTAGAGTTTCAGAAACCACCATTGAATGGGCCACCTGATACTTCTTCACCTGCAAGATCTTGGAGGACAAAGGTATTGTTCTGCTGAGTTGATGCTATGACAAATGGACCTGTCCAGAGTGCATCAAACTTGTCATGTTTTCCCTTTTCCTGTCTTGCTGCATCCCATTTCAGAACCAGATCCCCTGCCTTGAAAATATTTGCCTTAAGTTTTTTGTCAAAAATTGATTTCATCTTCCTTTGGTGTAACTCTGTTTTTTCCAGAAGTTGCTCTATGTCTTGCTACAGCTCTACCAAATTTTGGATCCTCCTAGTTAGATCATTTGGCTCAAAGTCAACTTCTTGTAAAAATTTTGCAACTGCTAGTGCAAGTTGAACAGGAAATATGGCTTCAGTACCATATACTAACTGGAAGGGGGATGTGCCAATTGACTTTTTATTTGTAACTCTGTCAGCCCACAAAGAAAATTTCAACTTAGAATCCCATCCCTTGGTATTTTGTTTAAGCAACTCCTTTATGATTCTGACTAAACTCTTATTTGATGATTCAGCTAAGACATTTCCCTGTGGATAGTAAGAAGTAGAATGTACTAGCTGGATTCCCATCTCTTCACATAATTTTACCAAGTGTTTATCATTAAATGCAGCAGTGTTATTTGTGACTATTCTCTTAGGGCAGCCAAATCTGGAGAATATGTTTTCTTGCAGAAAATTAATGATGACAGCATGATTGGCATTTCTTGTAGGAATGGCCTCAATCCATTTGGTAAAATAATCAGTGGCAACAAGGATCCATCTATGTTGATTGCTAGCAGGTGGATGAATCTCACCTATGAAGTCCAAACCCCATTGCTGAAAAGGACCCATGATCACAACAGGTTTGAGGGGAAGAGATTTTAGCTATTGTTTGCCTGCAAACCTTTGGCATTTGTCACATGTTTTCACAAATTTACACACATCTGAAAATAAAGATGGCCAATAGTAACCATCTCTCAAAATTTTATGAGCGGTAGTCTTCCAATAATGATGTCCTCCACACTCACTATTATGAAATTCAGTCATGATTTTAGTTGATTCCTCTTGGTTTATGCACCTCAAGAGTATCCCTGTTGGATTTTTCCAAAACAATCTCCTGTCATTAATTCATAAATTTATGGCTTTAAGCTTTAAATCTCTCCCTTGTGTTTTTGTCAAATCTGAAGGAACTATTAAATTCTGCAGAAAATAAATAATGTGACTGTACCATTCATAGTCATCTAGGTGAGTAGAAACCTGCAAATTATCACTACCTCTGTCTTCTGAAACATGAATGTTCTCTGCATTTATACCCACAAAATTCATCTCATGCAACTTACAATTTTCTTCTGCCAGGAGCTTGGCAAGTCCTTGACCTTTCACAAGTTTTACTAGCTTGATCTCAACATCAAATTCAATTAACTTTTCTATCCACTTACTACTTTTGCCATCTATGTCAGGTTGTATAAGCACATCTTTAACAGAGCTTGAAGGTACATAGGCTATTACCTTGGCTTGAAGAATGTAAATCCTGAAGGCTTTTAATGACTTGATGAGTGCATATGCTTGTTTTTCCAATGGTTCATACTTTACTTTAGCATCTCTCAATACTTTACTGAAGAAGGCGACTGGTTGTTCCTGATCATCAACATTTCTCTGCAATAGTATAGTTGCAATTGTATCTTTTGAAGCAAATGAAAAGATATAAAACTCCTTGTCAAAGTTAGGACTGATTAAAATACGGGATGTTATAATGGCTTCTTTAATAGCATTGAAAGAGTGTTTAGCTTCTTCAGTCCATCTTACTTCAGATTTATTTCTTAACATACAAGTAATGTGCTTGGTAAGTTCTACAAAGTTTGCTATAAACCTCCTGATAAAGTTTATAGTTCCAAGGAAAGACTGAATACCCTTTTTTGATCTAAGAAGAGACAATTTTTTAACAGCTTCTACTCTTTTTGGGTCAATCCTTACCCCATCAGCTGAAACAATATGTCCAAGCAATTTCCCTTATTTAAGTGCAAAATTAGATTTCTTAGGATTAAGAGAAATGCCATACCTTCTGCATTTTAGGAATTCCTTCCTCAAGTGTTGCAAATGATCTTTGTGGCTGCTTGAAAAAACAGTTATGTCATCAAGAAATATCAAAACAAATTTGTCTTTCTCTCCAACGAATGCAATGTTCGTTGCTCTCTGGAAGCTATCTCCAGCATTCATCAGTCCGAAAGGCATCTTTTCATACATGAAAGTGCCCCATGGAGTGGTAAAGGCAGTCTTTTCTCTGTCATCTGGATGGACAACAATCTGATTGTATCCGGAGAATCCATCGATAAAGGACATCACACTTGACCCTGACACCTTCTGTAAAATGTGTTTCATCTTGGGCAGCGGGTAGTTGTCTTTCCTAGAACACTTGTTTAAATTTATGAAATCCACACAGATTCTGATCTCTCCATTTTTCTTTCTGACAGGTACAAGGTTAGCAATCCAATCTGAGTATCTGAGAGGTATAATAATTTTAGCATCCAATAATTTCTTGATCTCTTTTTCCATGGTAGGCAACAACATAGGATTGAAAGATCTAATCTTCTGCCTAAATGGTTTAGTATCTTTGTTTAAAGGAATCTTGTGTTGAATTATCTCGGTGTCGAATGTTTTCAAGTCACCATATTGCCAAGCAAAGATATCAGCAAATTCTTTTAACAACTCACCATAATCATCCTTTTGTTCTTCAGACAAATGAGAAGCTAAGTTGACATATTTAGGATCTTGTTCACTGGCCACATTAAACTGAAAGACATCTGAGTCCTCTTCCTTCTTTTCCAATTTGACAGCCACATCATTATTATCAAAAAACTTTTCTAAAGGGACCAATCCTTTAGGAATTCTGTTAGTGGACAATTGAACAATTTCATGTGCTCCAATTTTACTTCTGAGCTTTGGCTTCTCAGCTTCTTCATCATGTTCATTTTCCAAATGAATCTGCAAATCTGCAAACTCATCCATTACTGCAAGGAATTTGGTGAGTTCGGCATCATCTTCAAAAACCTTCCAAAATTTTACATTATCAGGAGTGATGACCTATACTTTACTTGGACTTCATAGTTTAATTTAGGAGGTAATGGAGGTATGAAAGAGCAGGTTGAAACAACCAATGAATCATCTAGTTCATTCATGGCTCTAGAAACATGAGTAATCTTGAAATCTATAAAAGCATGAATCATTGTCAAAACTTCATCTCTATAGGCTTTCAACGTAACATGTTTGGCCTGGAAGGATTTGTTTACTTGCTGAATTATTAGGTCTGCATCTCCAAATACCTGTAGTCTCTGAATCTTCATCTCTTTGGCTGCATTTAATCCTAAGAGCAACGCCTCATACTCTGCTATGTTGTTAGTCACTTTAAAATCAAGTTTAAAGGACAAGTGAATAGTTTCTTTTGAAGGAGAAATGAATACCACCCCTGCTCCTGCTGATTCTTTAGTACAAGCACCATCAAAGAACATGGTCCAAAGGTCATCTTCTGCTACTTCTGTGGACTGAACTGCAGGCTTCCTAAGAAACAATGAATCTGATAATGCATCATCAATTTGTAATATGAAAGGTCCCATACCTATGTCAACTGAGTAAATAGGATGATTGGTTGGATTTTGTTCATCATTGATGACGTAGGCAAGTTGTGACTCTCTGTATAGTATTTTGTTTACTCCTCCAAAAACTGGGATAGTAGCATATGAGAGATCCATTTGAAGAGTTCCCCCTAACCTCTTCATCCATGATCTTGATAACAAACATCGAAATTTGGGCGGGATATCTGCTACCACTACATCCATAACCATTGTTTTCATAGATGCCTGGGTCAAAATTATAGCCAAATCCTTGATCATTCCAAGACATTTAACTTTTCAAGAGTCAAATGAGAAAAGATCATGGTAAGCCTTGGTAATTTCTAATCCAAGCTCATCCATAACTGCCTTTGGCATTAAGTTGTGAGAGGCTCCAGAGTCTAACAGGAAGTTATGTAATGTTTTGTCATGAATGTTCAGAGAGATATAAAAAGGTGGACAACTTTCATCTCTATCTTCTATCATTTGGCCTAAAACAATGGTTAGCTTGTCATCATATATACTAAGAATATCAGCAGAGGGAGATATGGACTTGGGGTCAAGAGTTTTGAGGATATATTTCTTGAATGATTCATTCTTCATTAACTCAACTAAAGGGATGGGGATTTTGATTTTATGTATTTCAGCCTCGAAATTGAAAGAATAAGAGGTTTTATCAGAAAATTTTACCTCATTTGAAGGAGCTTTCAAAACACTTTGTTGGTTGTTAGGGGTCTGATTTTTTTGAATTTGTTGCTTGGAAGGGCTAACAGTCTTCTTTGGAGGAGCTAGTGTATTCACATTTGAAGAGGTCGTCTGTTGATTTTCTGGTATCTAATCTTTTTGCTTGACAAGGGCAGCAATCTTCTTGGTATCTGACCTTTTTGCTTGACTGAAGTCCCTGTGGGGGTTTTTCTACTTGTTGTTCAGATTTTTCGGTGGAGGGTTTCCCATTTTCCTATATGGAGAGTTTTTTGTTTCGATTATGGAGAGTTTATTGTTTCGGTTATGGAGGGTTTGCTATGGAGAGTTTGTTGTTTCAGTTTTTGGAGATCTTGTTGTTTCCTTTTGTGGTGTTCTTGGTGTCCCTTCTTGTGGGGTACCTGCTATTTTTTTCTCAACTATGTTCTATGCCTTGTTGTCCCTTCTTGTGGGGTACTTTCTATTGTTGTCTTGTAATGGTCTATACCTTGGCAAAACTGTCCCTAAGTCCATATGAAAGATATCAAAGCCTAGAGGTTTGATCCATGAACCTAAAACAATTTATGAGCATATTCTATAGGTTTAACATGTGACAGGTACATCTTTCATAGATCAGGAGGTAAGCTTGAGGTTTGTCTTTTCACTCAGAAATTTTGTTTATACTCAGAATTTAATTTAGATATGTTTATTTCTTTTCTCATATATGCTAATCTAGTGAGCAGAAAATTAAAAAGGCATTATTGTTTCTATTTTTCCCTAATTCTAACATGGAATCAGAGCTTAGGGTGTGAAAAGAGCTCAAGATTTGCAGACTTGAGCTTGTGTAGATCCTTGTTTTAGGGTATGTTCTTAATATCTTCATGGCACACTCAGTTGAGCAGTAAGGGTGTAGCATTGCAGCAGCTTGGGTGTGCCATCCTCAAAGGCTGAGTTTGACATATCTCCTTGTTGGAGTTGATTTTATCCTACAGGTCGAGCTATGGAGAAAAAGGGTGAACTATCTCTATGGTTATTAGTATTTGGAAAAGTAGAAACAACTTTGGAGGGCCAACCTTTGGCATTCTTTCTCCCAGCCCATAAGGGTTCATCAACAAGCATATGAACCAAATAAATTTATGAGTTTTACTCATGTCATTACTGAGTTAAACATTGGTAATTAATACTACTGTGTTGTTACATCAGTTGTGAGTATGTGTCTTTAAGAGCTTGTTGTTATTTTTTATATAATATAGGAACTGTTGGCATGTACAAAACCATAAAACTCAATTAAAATACAACAGCAGTAAATCGAGTAGTTTAGCAAAGAAAGACACCTTCAGTTTCAGTGTTTGACGAAAGTCTACACTCAACAAAGACTTTTTTTTGTTACCGTAGTAAGGTCAACTGTGACAGCAGTGGTTAGGAACACTCAAGCTAAAAGGGGCTATGAGAACTCAAAAATAAAAGCAATACAAATATTGTTTCTCATAAACAGATTTGGCTTTTGTTTTCATAGAGTTTTGATCTGATTTAGTAGGGAACCAAGTAAATATCTAATTTGATAATCACTTGTAACCTGCGCCCAATATGCATGAGAGTCATTTTTACCCATACCAATAGGTGCTGGCTGAAAATGACCGATGCTAAACCCTGACTTCCAAGACTCTCAGCAAGAAAGGTTGATATACCTCCATGTAACACTCCATATGACTGAGAAGGACTTTCATAATCAACCTTCAATTGATGTGGCTGACACCCATTCCAAGTCAAAACCAATTGAAATCCATTATTGGACACAAATGATGATCAAAAGGATACTCATCGTCCAGTCAAAATTTTTATTATTGATTGCCATTGATTGCCACTGAACTGCAGAAACTATTCTATTACTGGGTTTTAAACTCTGAGGTCATTATGGGCATCATTCACTATGGGTAGTCCTAGATTGAATTTATGGGAGTAAGCCATTGAAACAGGGAGAGTTTTATATTGGGTGCAAAGCCAATGTTTCATTATATATACAAGTGGCAAGACTCTTGATATCTACATGATTGATATCTTTCTCAAATTATCTTCCATGGCAATTCAAAACTTTCCATGAAATCTCCTTGCTAGAATGCATATATCAAATTCACATAACTATTGTGCATATCCTTGCAGCAAATAAATTTGCAGTTTTCATATAAGTTACAATTTATACTACAGATAAGATATTTAGGGTATTGTTTTCAAAAGCATTTACACAATCTGAAGTTTCATGAAGCCTTTAACTGAAATCCAGACAAAGAGGAATCGGGAGGGGTTATCATAGATCTTACAAATAACAATATCCTAGCTAGATTATTATGTTTTGATCATGTCTCTGAGAAATGGGGACCTTACCCAAGTTTATATTTGTACGCAGGGGTCTTGGAAAGAATTTACAGGCTAGGATGTGCATAGACCTTTTACCACTTTGTGTTTGAGATTTTTTTTTATATATGAAGTATATAAGGTAAAGGTAGATTGCCCTACTTATTGTCATACATTTTTGGTTTTGAGATGTCTTTGGAAGCTACCGATGGTAGCAGGATGCAAAATAAAGAGTGTGTCTTTAGCCCAAGTAAGTTCAAGGTAAGACCAAGTACGATTTTAATCATTGAACTTGAAATAAGTATGTGACTACTATTGACAGCAAGAAGAGTTGTGATTATCCTACTGTCAGAATATATTTTGTATGACCAAGGAAGCTGTGATCTCATCATATACTTGTTGATGTTAGCTAGGTAATTTTTGGTTTGGGAACTCCGTAGTATGATGGAACTTTTTTTTTCCCTGTATGTGAGTCCATCTTGAAGAGATACGACACCAGATCAAGGTTAAAGGATCTTGTAGGTTCACAAAGAGCCAGTTTTCACTTGCAGGAAGGAAGATATTTTATAAGACTCAGACAGAGCAGTCCCAGTATGTGGATTGGGCCATGACATGCAGCAGATGGTAGTTTTGAGGTTAGATTTGTGGCTCGTGGCTTCTCTCAGAAAAGAGGAATTGACTATGACAAGATCCTTGCTCCTACTTCCAGATTACTTCCATCAAGATCATTATCTTGCCGCAGTTCTTGGTTGGAAACTTCACCAGATAGATGTTAAGACTGATTTTCTTAACGGTGAAGTTGAGAAAGATGTTATATCTAACAGCCTGAGAGATTCGTAATCCATGGGAAAGAATCCCATGGATTGAAGCAAGCTCTGAGAGCTTGGTATGGAAGAATTGACAGATTTTTTTTCTACGGAGTCTTGGGTTCACCAAGAGTATTGCAGATCCCAATATTTATATAAATATTGTACAGAATCATCCTATTGTCTTAGGATGATATGTTCCTTCTAAGAGAGGAAAATATGATAGCTCAAACTAAGAGGGAGATTTCAGCAGAATTTGAAATGAAAGACTTGGGTCTTATGCATTATTTTATGAGCTTAGAGGTGTGGCAGAAACCAGGTGAGATATTTCTCTCACAAGAGCAAGTATGCATTTGATATGCTCCGCAGACTTGGCATGTTTGACTGTAATTCCATGTCCACAACGATGATTTCTAACCTGAAGAAGTTACAAGACCAAGCTATAGGTTCAGATCCGGAAGACCTCACCATATATCGGCAGATCATTGGGTTCTTGATGTATCTTGTACATACGAGACCGAATAAGTATTATGCA
The DNA here is from genome assembly GCA_010110895.2 of Picea sitchensis. Classification (NCBI taxonomy): domain Eukaryota; kingdom Viridiplantae; phylum Streptophyta; class Pinopsida; order Pinales; family Pinaceae; genus Picea; species Picea sitchensis. Next base: position 47,891 of record SNQJ01S0052557.1, read on the forward strand.
TTGAATTTCCTCATCCAATTCATGTGTGAACCGATCATATTCATATGGTTGTTGTTAAACACATTATGAGATATGTTCGAGGTACTATAGCCTATGGTCTTAGATACACTTCCAGTGGAGGTGTAATGCTTCATGGATATACAGATTCAGATTCGATGGGCAGTACAGTGAACTGGAAGAGTACTTCCAGATATTGTTTCAATTTGGGTTCAGCTATGATCTCCTGGTCCAGCAGGAAACAGTGCTCCATAGCCTAGAGCACTGCAAAAGCAGAATACATTGTTGCAAGTGTTGCTAGCAGAGAAGCATTGTTGCTTAGAAAGATACTTTCAGACTTCTTCAATGCTAAGCAGGAACCCACAGTCATCCATTGTGATAACCAGAGTTGTGTAAAGCTCTCCGAGAATCCTGTGTTTCATGGCAGATCAAAACACATTGAGATAAGATACCACTATGTTCGGGACAAGGTGCAGAAGAACATTCTCAGTATTCAATATGTTCTGACATCATAACAAACTGCGGATATTTTGACCAAGCCATTGTCCTTGACAAAGTTTTTGTACTTTCGAGACAAGTTTGGTGTTGTTGAGAATGCCTCTCTTGCTGAGAGGGAGTGTTGAAATTAGTGCAGCTGCAAGAGCCATTCTCATGGAGGATGGAATAAGACCGTAGTTGAGGACTAGGGACCCCAACACACTCCTAGGGTTTCTTGGTATGAGACCAAGCAGTGAGAGCCATGGAAAAAGACCCCAGCGAGGGCACCGAGTATATGATGGGGGCTATTGGTCTAGGACCAAGCAATAAGTCCCTAGATGTGTCTAGGGCCCCTGGATGTGTTCCAGGGAATCCTTGCCCGGTTCTTGGATTGATTTTTCGATATGTTCCTTGGTGGTTGATGTAAGTCCCTAGATGTGCCTAGGGACCCTGGATGTGTTCCAAGGAATCCTTGCCCAGTGATTGGATTGATCCTTGGATATGTTCCTTGGTGGTTGATGTAAGTCCCTAGATGAGTCTAGGGCCCATCGATGTGTTCCAGGAAACCCTTGCTTAATGCATAGGTTGATCCTTGGTCTTTTACCTTGGTGGATAAGACCCTAGATGTGTCTAGGGTCCCCAGATGTGTTCTAGGGAAACTTGGTCTTGGACCAAGTAGATCTTGGTGAAATACCAAGATGTGTTGATGTGTGATCCTCTTCCTCTCTCCCGGGATGGTCCATGAGACCTAGGAGTTCCTATGAAGATGGACATGACCACATTGTTGATGTACCTCTTATGCAGTGATGATAAAGTTTATAGGTCATTATGAGACTCATGTGGACATGTTTTTCCATTATGGACCCCCCTTGACTTTGTCTTAAAAGGTACCCCCTTGTTTTTTTGTTTTCCCTCTTGTTTTATGTGAATGGGGTTTTATTTATGTGATTGGGGTTTTTAATTTATATTGATATTAATTGACATTTTAATTAATATTTATATTAATTAAATGTCAATATTTAATTATTATAATATTTACCCTAGCCCCTCTCCCTAACTATAAATAGAACCCTACCCTCTATCATTTGAACATACACACTTCACTCCTCTCTCTCCTTGTTGCAGCTACCTCAGTGATTTGATTCTTGTGTTGATGCGGCCTCTTATTTTGGTTTATTAGTTTCAGATATGAGATTGTTGATTGGTCTTGGTGTTGGCTGGAAGCTCCTTCTTGGTTTTTTCTGGTGTATAGGGTGCATGCGGCCCCTCTTTCTTTGATATCCAGTAGCCACGGCCTCTCCTTCTAGCTGCCGCGTGTTGAACTAAAGTCCCTGTGGGGGTTTTTCTACTTGTTGTTCAGATTTTTTTGTGTGGAGGGTTTGTTATTTTCCTGTATGGAGAGTTTGTTGTTTGCTATGGATATTTTTTTGTTTCAGTTATGGAGAGTTTGTTGTTTCAGTTATGGAGTGTTTTCTATGGAGAGTTTGTTGTTTCAGTTTTTGGAGATCTTGTTGTTTCCTTTTGTGGTGTTCTTGTTGTCCCTTCTTGTGGGGTACCTCCTATTGTTTTCTCAGCTATGGTCTATGCCTTGTTGTCCTTTCTTGTGGGGTACTTGTTGTTGTTGTCTTGTAATGGTCTATACCTTGGAAAAAATGTCCCTAAGTCCATATGAAAAAGATCAAACCCTCGAGATTTGATCCATGAACCTAAAACAGTTTCTGACCATATTTTATAGGTTTACATCCACAAAAGTGATAGGTACATCTTTCATAGATCAGGAGGTAAGCTTGAGGTTTGTCTTTTCACTTACAATTTTTTTTTATACTCCGAATTTGATTTTGATCTATTTATTTCTTTTCTCATATATGTTGATCTAGTGAACAGAAAATTAAAATGTTATTATTGTTTCTATTCCCTAATTCTAAGAACACGTCCCCATATGGAGCCAATGTTACCCTCCAAGTTTCACTAGGATGGACTTGCAGTTGAACTAACAAAGATTGAACGAAGACTTGTTCAAATTCAAAGTTCAGAAGTCCATCAGAGCACTTTTGCCCCTTTATTTTTTCTTCTTCTTCTTCACGCATATCCCATACCCCCATGTGGAATTGTAATAAGATGAGCTAGGATGATGAACATTGTAAAAGGATTATCCCCCTGAGACTTGGTCATTAGTACATTACTCTAGAGTGTTTTTATTTACTTTTTAATTATATCTTGTTGCAACAAGCGAGTTATAATTTCCAAGTTTTTTCACTCAATATTCTCCAAAGCTAGAGTATGTCCTCGTGGTTATGCCTTGGTGTGTTGTCTAAGTCTAGTGTATAATGTATATTACCATGATATTCATCACTCTTGAGTGTTATGGAAATGATCCAAAGCAAATCTCCATTGCATGTATTTATAAGTTAGATCTATCTTTTACTTTCAAAATTTCACTATTTTAAGCGGATCTAGCATAATAAATCTCATATTTTAGTAAGTTTAAAAGTAATAATCTTAACGGATAAAAGATAGTTTAGTTTAGTTTATGCCTTGGTGTGTTGTCTAAGTCTAGTGTCTAATGTATATTACCATTCTAGTCATCACTCTTGAGTGTTATGGAAATGCGCTAAGTCCCCCTTGGGATTTTTTAATGTTTTCAACGAATAAAAAATTTCCCACAAAAAATGGGATATTTTAATTGCAATTTATGTATAAGTTAAATAAGTGGTACTAGGAGGCATCGTATGCCTTGGGGTACTCATTTTCTTGATTAGAGTACCCAATTTACCTATGTACCCACTTTGTTGAGTGAAAATAGTGATTTTTAATCACTAAAAGTCAATTTCTCTCACAAAAGGGAAATAAAAGACAAAATAAAGGAAAAAATCAGCATTCCTATTATCATAGAGACATGTCGGAAACATGTTTTGGCTTATATCTAGTCAACTGAACTTCACTGGGAGTATGTGTCACTCAAGGGGGACTTGATTGGGAGTTTTTTTGAGTTTAGTGGCAGCCCACTTGTGTTTAGAGGATATTCCAAGCAAAAGGTGTGACCCCCTCTCAAGAGGTGGCGCACTCTTGGAGAGAGTCACCTACCCCTTGAGAGGTGGCAACCTCTCTCACCCTCCCACTTGCTTGTGTGGTGCTTTATTGGAGTTTGTGGAGAGGTGGCAGCCTTTCCATCACACAAATGTCTCCATCCTCTTCCAAGTGGTGCACCCCCTCTTTGGGATCTTCACCCACTTTCCTATTTATGCAAGTTGTTTTTCCTTTGTGTAGCTAATGGGAGTTTGGGTCAAGCTTGTTGGTATATTGTTATTGTAACATTTTTCTATTGGAATAAATACTTTGGAGGTAAAATGGTGTATCGTATTACATGTGTGGATGCTTGATGTTCATAGTTAATCATTTGAGGTAATCGTAGACTAGTTTCTTTGTTGTCTATTTTTTTAATTGGCCCTTGAGTAATGTATCTATTTAACCAGGTTGTTAATTTGATCTTATTATTATTCACACATGCGGTTAAATATTTTCATGTTAATTTAGTTTAATTACATGCTATCTAGATTTCATGTGTAGGGAATTTCCACACTTAACGAAATTGTTGACAAGTTTGGCTAAGTATTCCAGGTTCTCAAGCTTGGATAGGTGGAGCATTTGAATGAAATCCTCCACAACCTTCAAGCCTTTTCAAGAACAAAATCCCTCCTCTTTCCACCAAGAGACTCCATAGCCAAAGGATTCCAATCCCTCAAGCCTCTCTTTCTCTCTTTCACCAAAAATCAATATATTTTTAGGTTACCCTTTTACTTGCATGTAATATCTAAATTGTTTTCTTTTTTCAAAGTTGAATCGAAAGCAAATCTTTATTGCATGCATTTATAAGTTAGATCTATCTTTTATTTTCAAAGTTTCATTATTTTAAGTAGATCTAGAATGCTAAATCTCATCTTTTAGTAAGTTTAAAAGTAATAATCTTAAGAGGGGTGGCAGATGCGGGGGGATTTGCTTTTGACTCTGGTGGAATTAAGTCAACAGAATTATCATGGGGACTTGGACACACCTTCAACAATCATGCCGAGGCTCTTGCAGTCTATATGGGGTTGAGTCTCCTTCCAGTCAGTATTCTGTCAAAATTAGTTGTAATCAATTATTCATATATGATTGTAAAAGGCCTCCACAGACTCATCAAAAATGCCCATCCTACCCTAGAAAGGATACTACTCACAGAATCAAAGATATAGATAAAAAAAAAATTAGAAATCAATTACTTTCATGTGTATCGCTCGCAGAACAACCTTGTTGATTCTCTAACTAAAGAGGCCAAGCAATATGAGCAACATCGACTTAAATTGAATGGTGAATATACATACGAGTCTATTCCCTAGAAAACACATGACAATACACACACAAAGAATGGAATGCAAGGACCCAATACTCCCACAAGTATAAGTAAAGGTTATTAAACAAAATGAAGCATGAGAGAGGTCCTCTTCTTCCCACAAATGTCCCCTTCATGAAACGAGCAGATCTTATGTGCTACATCTTGTGTGGGATCAACAAACATGCGGCAGTCTCCATAGCTCACGTCCCCTTTCTCATCACACTACGGAAACATTTAATCAAGGAATGTATGTGTCGTTGGTGTCATGTGGGATCTATTCATCGCTCAATCTCGGCGTCCTCTTTACAGGGGAAGTACATGATTCGATATCCATGGGAAGTACGAGTCTCGTGTCCTCCTCTGTTATTTCCTTGGAAGGGACACGATTATTTCCATTTATGGCATTGTCCCTCAACTATAGGGACTTCTTACTCGCCTTTCCATCCATGCCTCCACACGATGGTGAGTTAAATTCATAGGTTGATATTCATTACTCATGAGACATCGATTTCAAGACCGGTTTGAGATGACAGTTGGAATTTTGGGTGCATTCATCTTGTGAATTCGTTGGTGCAGTCATGCGGAGATGCTCCAGAGAGCCTTGCGAGTGTCGAGAGTGTGTAATAGGCATATTGCAGGAACGACTGCAGGAACAAACAGGTGAAATTGAGGAACTTCGTAACACATCTATGCAGTTGACCCATCAACTTCAGGAATAGCAGCTCCGTCACAATAAGGAAATGGAAATAGTAATGTGATCTCTTAATAGGAATACTGGCCATATACGATCCATCCGGAGATATTTGGTGCATCCTCCTCAAGGCATCCCAGCTATGCCACGGCCATAGGAATCAGCAAAATAGCGGGCTTCCAATGAGGTGCTTTAGTCGATTCAATGTCATCCCGAACAAGAAGAGATGGGTATAATGCAGGCAGAAGAGAAGAGGATGGATCAAGAACGGGAAATGGCCAAACAGACCCAGGTGGACACAACCCTACACCTCAACTAGTTACGCCGAAAGCGTACACCTATTGACAATGGGCACAATTAATGATCTTTTAACCTTATTTAACCTTAAACCCTAATCTGATGGCTATGCATTGAAGATGCTGACATATTCTTAGTCGTCCTCCAAAATCAATGGGTCAGATTTATTGTTCATA